>RJWJ010026725.1:0-22855 GCA_004363605.1 Indri indri | reverse complement strand
ATTCATCTTCAGGGTAACAATGCACTATGATTATATTTCTTTTCATGTAAACCTTTTTGATATCTTATAATTTATAATTATCATATCTATCAATTTGTGTAGTTTTCCTTGTATCTGTCACATCTTTCTATGTATCTATGTCATTTTTTCTCGAATGCTCTAGCAGATCTGCCAAATGCTTATCTTTGCCAATGCATATCTTTTCCACACATTCAA
This sequence comes from Indri indri, assembly GCA_004363605.1. NCBI lineage: Eukaryota > Metazoa > Chordata > Mammalia > Primates > Indriidae > Indri > Indri indri. Next base: position 22,639 of record RJWJ010026725.1, on the reverse strand, counting down.
ACATATTACTTTAAGTTATTGATTTTTTTTCTTTTTGGCTTAGAAAATTTCCTTTCACAAATAGTCATCCTTTCTACCATTCTTCTGTATTCAATATCATGTTTCCTGGATCCCATATCTTCCTATTTCTTGGTTATTCCTTTTTTCAGCAGCTTTATATAAAGGTTTACAAAAGATAAATTTGCATATCCTTATCTATTTGAAAATCTCTTTAATCCATCCTCACACTGATTGTTGGTAATTTAGCTACATATAGAAATTTCAGATCAGAAATCAGTTGCCTCATAATTTGAAGGCATTGCTTAAGCATTGTAACTGAGATATAGCTACAAATATGAGTCCCATTATTTTTATAAAACCTTTTTATTTTTTTGGTTTCTTTCTATGAGAGATTTTAATATCTTCCCTTCATCACCAACATTCAGAAATTTCACAATAATTTTCTTACTCATGTGGGTTTGTCTATGTGTGTGCACACGTGTGTTTTCATTCATTCCGATGGTCACTTGGTGGATTCAATATGGAGTTATGACTCTCATTTTCTGAAAATAATTGGCATATTATTTATTTGATAAATTCATTTTCTTTATTAGTTTATTTGTGTTCTCTGAAATTCTTATTATTTGGATCCCCTAAAGTGAAATTTTAATATCTAATCATTTTACTTCCTATTACCTTCTTTTTTGTTACTATTTTTGTAATAATTCCTTGACTTTACTTTTATTTAATAATTGCTTTTATTGAATTTTTAATTTTTATAAATTTTTAATTTTCTGGAGCCTTAAAAAATGTCTTCTTGATCCTTTAGAAGCAATTTTTTATTGTTTTAAGAATGCAATCTGCTCTGTCATTTTTTTTCATGGTTGTTCATGCAGCTTTTAGGTATTTTCTTTTATACTCTCCATTGTCTACATTTGCTCAGATCTTTTTTGTTTTTTCATTTGCTTTTATATTTTTCAGATTTTTCTGAAATGTACAGTGATCATTAATTGCCCATTGATACTAAGCATTAAAGGCTAGCTAGAAATTATTATATTTGGATAAGGTATACTGGAGGATATTACCATCATTTAATTAGATGTTAAGTTACCTTCTCAGTGGGCAGAGGCCCAATCAGGATATGGAACTATTGGGTCTAGAATTGATCAGTTGCTCCAAAGTAGAGTCACCTAATTTTCTGCATGAGGAGTGTGTACCTATATGCCAACATTCTGAAACAGGCAGGTCAGTGTGGAAATTTTCACTTAGTTACCCTGTTTCCTTCTTTGGTTTTCTGTTCTCTATTCTGGCTACAGTTATGGGCCAGGAATCTTCCTGGTACATTTTTGTCCAAAAGTTACACATGCAGACTGCAAGGGAGAATGAGGAGAATAATCAACTGGGGTGCAGTATTGACCTGAGTAATTAAACAATATACATGCATTTTGTTCTTCACTCTATCTCTGTCCTTCTTGTACGTCCATGTACCCCAAGTGTTGTTAGATGAATTGCCTCACTTCTTATGAGTGAATCTCTCTGCATATATTTAAATTGCAACTTCTGCTATTCATGTCAATATCCATTTCTTTATATGCTTTGAATATTTAAAAAAATATATTTGGCTTTCCTTTTTACTTAGTAGATGATATGCTTATGTTCACTTATTTCTACTTTAGAGGGGTTTTAGAAAAGAGAAGAGATGCACATGTGACTAAATTTCCACATTTTACCAAAAATCCAAAAGACTATATTTCATTATAACAGTATAGTAATTAACTAAATGGTTTTAAATGGGTATTGACATGATCAGTTTACCAACAGATTGCTAATTGTCTATTGGATTCTGCCACAAATGATAACTAGCGAATTTTGCAAGAGTATTTCAAAAGAGTAATGGGTATATAAACCCCACAGCAGTATGTTGTGCAATGAGTCTAGGAGAGGAATTGGAGACGGCAACTATAGGTAACTACACTGCTATATAGTGGCAGCACGTTTTATTGAGACTGAAAAAAAATTGTTTTGTTTTTTGAAGTTACTGAATGACTAATTATGTTTAGTAATTGTCAAAAGCATTATATGTCTCATCTATTCTAGTTGTTTATAATACAATGATGTACATTTGCCTTTTAGATTTTATAATCCTAAAAGAATTTAAGTCTCAGTGACTTTAATTTGTAAAAATAAATCTGAATTTGTGGGAGCTTGTTATAATTGAGAACCTCATTTTGTGAAATAAACCACATTTTGAATTATTGTAAGCAGAAATATGTAAAGCTTTTAGCCTATAAACGGCTATAGTTTGTTCTAATGACCTAAATAAAAAAATGTGAAAGTTCTAATTTTCAAAGTTCTTTCAACATTTACAAACAGAAAATCTTGCAGATAAATGGCTCTAGTCTTAATGGATAATGATAACATGTAAAATTAGCAGCATCAGAGTAAATATAAAGTCAAATTATTATCCAACATAAAACAATCATATATTCTTCAAATAATAAAAAAGAAATTACCAATGGCCAACCTCAATTGCATTACTTTCAAAGAGTTCTTAAACTTTCATTTCCAGTTGATTGTACACTAATTGAAATGGTTGTTGTATGCTGACAATTGATTTTTTTAATGAAATGTTTAACAGTGAAATCAGTGCATTATACCACACACTCCAGAAAGCAATCTTCCGTTGAATTTACTCAGACAAACTAATTGCTAAAGCAGATGACCATTGAAAGTTATTGAGTGCATTTAAAATACTTCTGAACCAAAAAAATGAATAACTAACAAAATGTGTTTTGGTCACTACTGTAATGCTAATATGAAATCAAGAAGTATCTGTTTTTCTGGAATATTAACATCATAAGCCTGGAAACATGACATTGGTATGTGATGGAGATGAAAGGGAAGGGTTCAGAGTGCTTTTGCAAATTTTCTGAGCAAGGGAAGAAGTCCATAGACATGAAGAAAGTTCCCAGAATCAGCTTACACGCCATGGTCAAAGAACCTGCAATTAGCAATTGACTAATCAATTATGATTAACTGGTTCTGTATCACTGTTGCAAGATGCTAACAACACAAAAAGTGTTTCTAAAATGTGTTTTATAGTAAGTGATTTTATGAAAAAAGCTGACACAGCTTTCAGAATTCAGAGACTTTGAGATACTAATACTTTTTAAAACACCTGTTTTTTTTTGTATGTATAAACACTACCCTTATAACCATCCATTGAGATTTGTTAGAACCTCTTCTCAGTCTATCATGGCTCCAAAGTTACTGTTTATCATATTGGTATCCTAGGAACAGAGTGAAAAATATCAGAGGCAATTTAGCACAATTTTTTCCTACATCAAATAAGAGTGTCTTTCATCTCTGCCTGAATCCAGTAAATTATAATCATTGGAATACATATTATAAAATATCTACTTATTTTGTGGTTTTAAGCAACAGTTATGATTATTGCTTTCCTCCAATTTAAAAATAAAATGCATTTTATATATGAATACATTGTGTAAAGAAGTTTTAGTCTATAAAATGAAAATTTAATAGGAACTTAATATTCGTATATATTATTGGAATTGTTAGGTTTGAGGAAATAAAATGTTACTTAAATCTACTACTTTTAACAACATTGTAACATTTATTGGTTTTGCAATAAAATGATTATAGAAAATTGCTGTGATATTACTTTTTATGTTTCATATTGAAAGTAGGTATATTAATTTCTAAGCAGTGGGGCATTATAATTTGCAACTAACCGTGCTCTGCAGTTAGGATTTTAACTGCTGACATAATTTTCTTTGAGAAATGATAGATGTCATTTAATGTTTAAAGATAAATTGCTGCATACCTGTGACATTTTTGCTGACAATTTTGCCCTAAACAAACAAAATACGAACAAGAAGTTTCAAAATAAGTTTGCTAAGCAAGCAAATCTGAATTAAAAAGGCTCAGTCAGATATACTAAGATGATTCAAGTGCTGTTTTCAAAATATAATATCAAAGGATAACTCAGTCTGATGCAAATATCTAAGAAAGTTAATGTTAACACTTAAGCAAAATTCTTCCCGTTAGGAATTTCTTCACTGGCCATTGGCTACACCATATTTATCAAAGGTAATCTTCAAAGGGACAAGCACTGTCTGAACAGGCTTTGGAATTTAGGAAACTGCTGGAAAGTATCTCTGAGAGCTTGCAAAGTGGCAGGTCTAGAGAGTTGTCAGAATCACAGTGGGAGGATGGGGTGTGCATGACTCCCCTCTTTTCTCCAAGATTCCTATTTTCAATTCAGAAGGGTATGCAGAGGAGTGAGGAAGCATTGAAGTTCCAGAGATATTCCAAGCTGCAATCCACAGGTCTCTATTCATATCAGACCATTCTTCTCAGTACTTTTTTTGGGGGGAGGGGGGAGTTAGAACATAAATATAAGATTTGTCCTAAATGATGAAACAAAATTTAGATTATGTTATGACCTCTCTCTAGGAAGACTTGAAATTTTCATAAATTGTCTTCTAACTAAAATATTTTATTTGGCCATCCTTGAAGTACCCCAAGTGACACTAAGCTTAGGCTATCATTCCTAGAGGGTTGCTACTTTGGTCTCTAGAATGATGTTCCTCCATAACACGGATGTCTCCTGATCGCTGCCAACTCCCACCCACACCCTTAACATTCAGGGAAAGCTGACACATTCCGTTTGCTTCAGGTAGAAATGGCTATAATTTTCTTTGAGAAAAATTTGGCAATTTTATTAAAATACTTACAATTATTAATGAACATATTGTTGGTTACAACATCTAGAATGTATCACAAGGAAAAAAAATGCCAGAAACATTTTATGTCTATTGATATTTCTATCAGCAGTCTTTATTATCATGGAAAACTGGCAATGACCTAAATATTCAATTTTAGGTGATTGCATTAAATAATTTATAATCCTTCCATATGAAGAAATAATACGCAAGCACTAACAACCATATGGAAGAATACTTAATGCCATGGAAATGTATTTGTTATCTGTTGTTAGGTCAGTAGTTCAAGTCACAAAACCAGATGTACTCTATGATCCTAATTTTGTTTCAGTTCCAATCATGATTGTCTTCTGCCTGTATTACTTTCTTCTTCCATTTTTGCACCCCAGGATCCATTTTCCATAGTGAAGTCAAAATAATCCTTATAAAACCTAAATTAAATTGTATCATCCTCTGCCTACAGTTATTCAATGGCTTCCTATTTCACTTTGGATGAAATATAAGCTCTTCACCAGACACTACCAGACTCCCCAAAATATGACTTATGTTTATGTCTCCCCTCTACTCACTCTGTTTTAGTCACATGCCTTTTTGTTCTCCAAATAAAATAAACTTGTTCCCGCCACAGGCCCTTTGCAATTATTCCTTCTGCACCAGACACAGTTCTCACAGGTTTTCCTATGACTCCTTTCTTCTTTCTCCCTATTCAATACCAACCCAATCATCCCCCTTCAAGTGGCCTCTGCCAGCACACTCTTCTTAAGTATCTTTTCCTACCTCGTCCTGTTTGGTTTTGTTTATAGCATTTGTTAGCTACAGTTACTGTTTTATTTATTTGTTCATTTACTTTTTCTTACACTGTAAATTCCATGAGAGCAGCTTTTTTTTTTTTTTTTTTTTTTTGAGACAGACTCTTACTGCTTTGCCCGGGCTAGAGTGCTGTGGTGTCATCCTAGCTCACAGCAACCTCAAACTCCTGGGCTCAAGCAATCCTTCTGCCTCAGCCTCCCGAGTAGCTGGGACTACAGGCGTGCGCCACTATGCCTGGCTAATTTTTTCTATATAATTTTAGTTGTCCGATTAATTTCTTTCTATTTTTAGTAGAGACGGGGTCTCGCTCTTGCTCAGGCTGGTTTCAAACTCCTGAGCTCAAACAATCTGCCCACCTCAGCCTCCCAGAGTGCTAGGATTACAGGCGTGAGCCACCGCGCCCGGCCGAGAGCAGCATTTTGTCTGCTTTGTTCACCACTTTAACCTCAGTCCCTGCCAGAACCAGAAACTCAATAAGCACTTGTTGAATATTTTGAATAAGTTAATTATTAAGACATTAAAAAGTGGCATTTTCAAAGTAAAATCTCTATCTACTTATTTAGTGAATCTAATTGCAGAGCTTTCAGGGTAGAAAATGAGGTTCAGATCACTGGTAGGACAAAAGATGATGTTTTCAGACTAATGTATGGAGGCCATTTTTGCTATTATAATAATTATGGCTGACATACTTCCATATACTTATATATGGGTAAAAATGGATGAATGGAACATTTGTTTATCTGTATGGTGTGGCATGTCATTTTTCATAGTACGAACTTAAGAAATTGATTTAATATCCATTACAATAAAAAATTAACTAAATTTCATTCAAATACTGAGAAATGGTCTTCTAAATCTGCAGATCGGATTTGGAAATATATTCCTAAGTCACTTCATTCCTGGCTCACGCTACTCTCAAATTAATAAATTCTCATGTACAGAAGACAATTTTCTGAATCTTTTCACAGCTAATGTTGGTGGGTCCTGTTAACATCCCACAGTACAGTAGCTACTCCTGCCAGGGCACAAGCACACCATCAGTAGTCAGAAGTCTGACAAAATAAAAAATTTCTCTTCATCTCCAGGAGGGCTGGATTGTGAAAGAGCATGTTCTTAGACATTAAAGTTGAATATTTTAGTGACACTTGTATGAGATATGACTTTCTGCTACCCTTTATAAAAATCTAAATTTCAATCATATCATCCTAGTAGACTTTAAAAAGACAGACCTCAAAGGTAGCATTGTATTTGATATTCTCTTGTAACCCTGTAATGAAATTTAAGCATGAATAATTGCAGATCTGCACACTCTTAGAAAGATGAAAGAATGGGACTCAATTTAATATAGGAACTAAAAAAGAAAAGTAGGATGATTTCCCCCTGCCACTCTGAAAAGGCCATGTATTTGAAATACATGAAACAAGAAGAGGAGGAAAGTTTTTGTATTGTTTTGTTTCAGTTTTTGCTTCGCTTTGTTTAGGAAAATGTGCACATATTGCTCTCAGTTGGGCTTTCCATCTTAAATTGTTAGGTTGACACAATCTGGTTGTAATAACAACTTAATATTCACGTAAATATGCAAACAACATGGAAAGATTGAGGCTGCTGGTCCTGACATTGGTGACTTTCCTGGGACAGTTCAGGAGGTGACATATATTAGGAACTTAGAAAATTCCTCCCTCCCTCGTTCCCTTTCTTCCTACTTAGGTGGAGTAAAATTGGAGAGGAATACTTAGACAGTAAGTGGAGAGAGTTGGGGATTATTTTTCGAAAAATTGGACGAATTGCCAGTGTTCGCAGAAAGTCGGTTAACGAATTTTCCTTATAAATTCCACTTTTTTATTTTTTTCTGCATGGGCAAGAAATCAGTGACCCTTTCTCCTAAGATTCTTTTTGTTGTTTGTTTTTTGTTTTTTTTTTTTGTTTGTTTGTTTTGTTTTTTTAAATATAAGCCTTTACATTTTGGGTATCTATGTATCTCTTCGCATTGCTATGTTTTCCTACAACTGCACACTTCTTTCTTATATAGCAGCTCCATTCTTATTATCTATAATAGGGTTTCCACTCTTTGCATCATGTATATATCCCAGAAAAACAGTTTGAACACATGGCTACTTGTTATTTATATTTAGGCATTTATAAACTATATACATGGGCTATTGCACTAATATATTACATATTTTATATACCTTATTACAACCAAAAAATATATAAAAGAACGAGAGAGAATGCACTTAAGAGTATGCACTGAAGTTCTATTTTCCCTTCCTGCGCTCCCTGGGGAACGCTCATCACACTGTGGAGCCCACTAAGATTTTGCTGTGTCTCAACAAGAGGAGTGATTAATACTAAAGCTCTTCTGGTTTTATTATTAATTGTGCACTAGAGTTTTCAAATAATCTAGATGTACGTATCATACTATGGTAGATTATGCTGTGAGGTGCCACCTGGACCAACTCACTAGAGGCTGTGAAGTTTAATTCATCAGTAGTCATGATATCACTTTTCTCTTATACTTTTCTCAGTAGAACTTATTTTTGGTTCTGCATTTTCCCAATACACAAATGAATTAATAAGCGAAGTAGCCATTATTGCCTCCCGGAAGGGAGAAATATATGATATTGGACGCCAGTCCCCATGTCCTTCTTACCTATCCCTCCTTTGAAATATAGGGACCCTGGTGAAAATGGAAACCGAAGAACTGGCCCTGCAGGAACGTAAGTTTGGGCCTTATTTATGAGAACCACATACTTTTGGAATACTTTGTATGCAATAAAACCCCATTACTATTTAGGCATTGTTTTTGACACATGATACTAGAAATAAGTATCAAGTATCCATACAAAGTTTTGCTTAGAAAAAAGTGAAAATATACACACATATAAATTGTGGTAAAGCAACAAATAACTAACATAAGTATTCCTTCTTTTTCCAAAAAACAATAGATGCAGACTGGAGAGTAGTATTCACAACATGCAACACAATATTTTGTTCAAATTAAGATAATATTTCAATGAAATATTTTCTGATGGATATCTTCATGCTTCATATGCCATGTGTTAAAAACAGCAGTGTATACTCACTTGATTCAATAATATTATTAAAGATAAAACAGGAATATTTTATAAACCACTAGAAAGTTTATAAGACAATATGTAAAAGGTGATATATGAAATAAATACTGAAAATGCAAATCATTCATCTATTTCTTAACTTTTATTGAAAATGCAGCAAAAACCTTCATGGTAAGTTTCAGAAAATTACCTGGAAGATAACTCTGGCATCTTCTGTGCTCTGATTTGTGTTTTCTTTAATGGTGATAATAGTTCCCATGTTAAAAATTATTCATTGAAGATGAAACATATCTTGAGATTCATGTTTTTGAAAGGCCAAGGCTATAGTTTACTTTTCAAAGATACATATTGCCCACCATTAAAATACCTCTCTGACATACATTGACTCTATACAAAATTACTCAACTAAATACTGCAAAGTTCTAGATACAAATAATTTATGACAATAGTCAATTTTAGGTAGGATTATTGATAGGATTAACAAATTTATCAAGTATAATGGAAAGTAGCCACTTATTTATTAATGAATATGCCAATAAATGTAGGATCAGTACTCACCTGAATAACATGTTTCAGTTTATCAATAATCTGATTTATCACAGGGTCAGCTCCTCTGACTTTGACTTCAGGATTTCCAGATTGGGCCTTCATTCCATTTCCAACTACACGCTGTGTATAGCTAACAAAGTGAAAAATGAAATATGACTTAGTAACCTGCTCAGAGTATTATCTGCCACAACTACTTGAACAGATTTGAGCTCAGAATTTCCTCCTTTGAGAACATACACCAATGTATTTTTGTCTTGAACCATAAAATGGAGAAGCTGCAATGTTTTTCCAGGTAAAAGGCTTATCATACAACTATATAATATTCTAAAAATAATGTTTTTCTTTCAAAGGACCCAACCAAAAATTACTTTTGATACTATTTTCCAATGTGCTAGAAAGAATTAATATATATCCCACTTTGTTCCCAATTCTTGCTGAATTACACATATGTGTGCACCCACATTATCTTGGTCAGTTTACTTATGCAGTATGTTGATAAGCCTCAATATTATTTTTTAAATATTAGGCTAACAAAAGAAATATACACATATATTTTTAAAATATATATTTTTAACTACCCATGTCAAAATCATAAACATAAATCACTGCACACATTAAAATCATTAACTTTAAAAACAACTAAAATCTTCAAAATCTTTTGTAAGTACAGAAAACAATCTGCTTTCACTATAGTTCACCTAAATAAAGATCTAGTAAATCATGTTGCATGTAAAAGGGTGATTTTACAGCTGGTGAACGCCATTTGAAAGTTCACAAACTTCTCCAAATGACAATTGTATAATGTTGACTTAGAATTCATAAAAAATATTTAAGTTCATCCTTCACAAAGATGTACTGAGTCTGTACTATATTCGAAGTCCTGTACTAGGTGACTAGGATCATAAGAAGGTGTAAGACTCCATTCTTGTTCTCAAAATGCTCATTTTCTACCTGGGAATATAATACATCAACTAACTCACTCATTTGTATGTTCATTCATTATATTTTACTATATTTTAAAAATATCTAATAAATTTCAGCAATATAAGTACCTTTATTTTCCTGACAGTATAGTGTAGCAGTTAAAATACAACACTATGGGAGTAGCTAGAAGGAATTGTATATGCCCAGTATGAGGTAAGGATAACCCAGGTAGTAGACACTGAGAATACGGAGAACTCCATTTGGACTCAGACACTAGGAAAAAGCTAAAGGAGGAGTTATAACTTGAGGTAGTCCTTGAGGTATAAAGGTAAGCATAGGTTTTCAATGGTGTGGTTAATGAGAACTCCAGGACAAAGGATGACTTCCCAACAGAGGAAATGGCAAAGGCATGTGGACAATACATACAGGGAGAATAACTAGACCTCTGTTTACAAAGTGAAGAGTAAAAATGTCAGAAACTAAAAGAGAGAGGGCCACGTCCTAAAGATTTTGTCCTCTATGTTTGACTCTTCTAAGTAATTTGTTTGCTTACATTAAATGTCATAATAATTTCTAGCGAGAATATTCACAATATTTTAACGTAATTTTCCTTCCCTATATTTGAGCGGAGTATCACAACTATTCACAAGCACCTTATGAATTTTCTGCATTAATGGAAAATCTCTGAAAAAAAAAAAGATTCCACTATTGAGAATATGGCCATATAAAAGGGTTTCAAGGAATATCCAGTTCTTCCCAAGATTATATACTTCCAACGACAAATTTTAAAAAGTGGACCAAACAATTCCTAATTAGATCCTTCAAGTAATAATAAATGATGGAATTCTTTGACATTGATAATATCAATTGGACATGATAAAAATAATAATATTAATAAACCTTTTGATTTCTAAAACAACTTTGAACCCACTTTTTTTTTGTGCAGACAGGCATAGAGCAGTTTAAATTGAGGTATTACAGTATCTATTACTGATTTAGCAGTACATACCAGCAACATGTAAGGTAAGAAAACCAATGATATTTAAGTTGTTATTTATTCATTTATTTGCTTATTCTTATTTCACAATATTACAGGGGTACAAAACACTTTGGTTACATATGTTGCCTTTGCACAGCCTGAGTGAGAGCTACAGGCATGCCCAACCCATAGACATTGTGCACAATACCCATTCAGTGTGAATTTACCCAACCCTTCCTCCCCCCGCCACCTGCCCAACACCCTATGAATATTACTTCCATATATGCACATGTGTTGATCGATTACTACAAATTTAATGGTGAGTACATGTGGTGCTTGTTTTGCCATTCTTGTGATACTTCACTTAGAAGACTGGGCTCCAACTCCATCCAGGATAGTACAAGGGGTAATAGAGCATCATTTATTTTATGGCTAAGCAGTACTCCATGGTATACATATACTACATTTTATTAATCCACTCATGTATTGATGGGCTCTTGGGTTGTTTCCACATCTTTGTAACTGTGAATTATCCTGCTATGAACATTTGAGTGCAGATGTCTTTTTTATAGAATGTTTTTTTTTTCCCCCTTTGGGTAAATACCCAGTAGTGGGATTTCTATATCAAATGGTAGTTCTACTTTTAGTTCTTTGAGGTATCTGCATATTACTTTCCATAGAGGTTGTACTAGTTTGCAGTCCCACAAGCAGTGTATGAGTGTTCCCATCTCTCCACATCTATGCCAAAAAAATAATCCATCACAACCAGGTGGGCTTCATCCCAGAGATGCAGGGATGGTTTAACATACACAAATATATAAATTTAACTCACCACATAAATAGAAGTGAAAACAAAGACCATATGATCCTCTCAATACATGCAGAAAAAGCATTTGACAAAATTCAGCACCCTATTATGATAAGAATGCTTATATTTAAAGCATTCCCAGTTATAACTGGAAGCAGACAAGTTTGTCCTCTATCAACACTTCTATTTAACATAGTGCTGGAAGTCCTAGCCACAGCAATCAGACAAGAGAAGGAAATCAAGGGCATCCAAATGGGGGTGGAAGAGATCAAACTATCCCTCTTTGCTGATGATATCATTTTATATCTAGAAAACTCCAAAGATTCTGCCAAGAGACTCCTGAAATTGATAAATAAATTCAGCAAAGTCCCAGGTTACAAAATCAACATACACAAATCAGTAGCAATCCTATACACCAGTAATAGTCAAACTGAGAACCAAATCAAAGAATCAATACCCTTCACAATAGCAACAAATAAAATAAAATACCTGGGAATATATTTAACTAAGGAGGTGAAAGACCTCTACAGGAACAACTACAGAACACTGAGGAAGGAAATAGCAGAGGGCATAAACAGGTGGAAAACCATATTCTGCTCATGGACTGGCAGAATCAATATTGTTAAAATGTCTATACTACCCAAAGTGCTCTACAGATTCAATGCAATCCCTATTAAAATATCAACATCATTTTTCACAGATCTAGGAAAAATAATTCTATGTTTCATATGGAACCAGTGAAGACCCTGTATATAAAAAGCAGTCTTAAACAAAAAAGAACAAATTGGGAAACATCAATTTACCAGACTTTAAGCTACACTACAAGGCTATAGCAACCAAAATAGCATGGTACTGGCACAAGAACTGAGACATAGACCAATGGAACAGGACTAAAAACTCAGGTATAAAACCATCGTCATATTTCCATCTTATCTTTGACAAAGCAGACAAAAACACACACTGGGGAAAAGAAATCCTATTCAATAAATGATGCTGCAAAAATTGGATAGCTGCATGCAGAAGACTGAAACAGAATCCATACCTCTCACCCCTCACAAAAATCAACTCATGAGGGATAACATACTTAAATGTAAGGCATGAAACCATAAGAATTTTAGCAGAAAATGTTGGAAAAATTCTTCTAGACATTGGCCTAGGCAAAGAATTTATGAAGAAGTCCCCAAGGCAATCACACCACTGACAAAATAAATAAACTGGACCTGATCAAATTAAAAAGCTTCTGCACAGCCAAGAAAACTATCACGAGAGTAAACAGACAACCTACAGAAGGGGAGAAATATTTACATGCTACATGTCTAATAAAGGGCTAATAACTAGAATCTAAATAAAATTCAGGAAAATCAGCAAGAAAAAAATCAAATAACCCCATTAAAAAGTGGGCAAAGGACATGAACAGAAACTTTTCAAAAGAAGACAGACTAATGGCCAAAAAACATGAAAAAATGCTCAATATCTCTAATCGTTGGGGAAATGCAAATCAAAACTACTATGAGATATCATTTAACTCTAGTGAGAATGAATTTTATCAAAAAGTTCCAAAACAACAGATACTTATGTTGTTAATGTGTAATAACTTTCTTTATTTTGGAAAAATCAAATAATTGATATATAGTAAACATCTCTTAAATCTTCTGTAGCACTATTATATAATTCTTCACTCTCTCAATATTCCAAGATTTCATATGTGGCTCATTTATTACTGTGTTAAATATTAATAATGGTGATGAATAATATTAATAAATAAATGGATAAATACATAACTATGGTTCAGTCCTTGCTTTACTCTATTTGGAGTTTGTTAATTCATCTTCATGATAACCATCTCTTGGTGAGCATGAGTGCGTGCCTCATACACTTCAAAATACAGGAAGCTTAATTGACAAAGGTCACTTGTTGCATCATTCTAAAATCTGTTTCTGCACCTGTCCTCCAGTCAATGACTGAATGCAGCAGGGTTGTTAAAGCAGACACATCATAGGGAGACATAGGGCTCCTCCAATGGCCAATTTTGGCTCAGAGTTCCCTGAAGCCCTTGATTAACCTTCCTCAGATTGTACCTCATTCTCAAATGCTTCTAGTCAACCTTCCTTTCCTTTTTCCTTCACTCTGGGTCAGACTTTCCTCAGCGCTACAGTTTTTCCACCCTATCTAGCTTCCTCTTTTTTCACTCTCATAGGAGTTTCCCCTAATAAAATCCTCTTGTGTTTAATCCCTTTTCAACATCTGCCTCTTGAAGGACCCAGGCTAACTCACCGCATAGTATTTGTATTATTATTCTGATTCTACAGGTTGGGAATCTAGGATCTAAATAGGTTAAGTAACTTTTCCAAGGCAACACCATTTATATAGTATGGAGCAAGGATTTAAACCCAAGGAATGTGAATTCCAAAATGCAATCATTTAATGAAAACTCCTGAAACTAACTAATATAAACTAAAGATACAATTAGCTTGGTGCAAAATGTCATTTTTTGCCCTAACTACAACCTTCTCGAAGTCTTCACTGTTTACAATTAAGAAGAGATGTATGTTTTTTTTTCTAAAATCTCAACAAGCAGTTACACGTGTCCAGCTAAAAAGTGACATAAAGGTTGTTGTCAAGGGGGGAAGAAACTAGCAGGCCGCAAGTTTGCCATGTGGTTTTCCATTTCTCTGGAAACACAGACAGAGCAGGTAATGGAAACCAAAACATCTCTTTATTTCAATTATGCTGTTAATTGATTCACATTTTGATTTATTTACAGACCAGAAAACTTTCTTTTAAGAGGCAGAAATGTTTCAAGTTAACATGAGGAATTGCTTACTTTTTGTTTTCATTCTTAATTATCATAGTTAATAATATAGTTTATAAAAAAGTTAGATTAAATTCATCAGAATTATAATTGATCAAGGATCTCATTCCAAGCTACACTATTCCATATGTCAGAATCACTCTTCTTATGTATCATTTAAATAAGGAAAAATATTACAAGGTAGGAAACTTAAAATGAAACTTCAAATGAAATAAATTCAATAAAATCAATTATTCTTTTCTATTTTTATAAGGTTAAGAAGAACCACAAAGCAATAGTGCTACATATAAACCTTAATGGTTTAAATGATAAAGACAGATGATACCATCTTTGTTAGCAAAGATGTGGTGCAATTGGAACTATCTCTCATTGTGGATGGGAATGTAAACTGATGTAAATCACTATTTGACACATATGCTAAAGCCAAACATATCCGATGATATCAGGTATATAGCCAGTGCTGTTTACCAAAAGACAGATACAAGAATGCTCAGCATTATTAACCCCAAACTGAGCAAAACCCAAATGTCCACAAACATTAGCATGGACAAATAAATAGCAATAGATTTATATAATGAAATAATATACAGCAATGAGCATGAATGAAATAGAACTATACTCAGAGAGATTGACAAATCTTATAAACTAAATACTGAATTAAAGAAGCAAGATACAATACATACTCTATGATTTCATGTATTAAAATTCGAAATCTAATCAATTATATTCCAAATCACATAAGTGCTACCCTAGGAGGTAATGTCTAGAATAAGGAGCAATATCATGTTTCTTGATTTGCATCCAGGTTATACAGGAGTGCTCATTTTTTTAAAAAACTAAGGATTGAGCTGTACAGGTAAGATTTAGGTTGTCACTATGGGTATGTATTTTCAGCCCAAGTGAAACATTTACATTAAAAACTCCTTATGTTCTTTTTCTTAATATGTTCACAACAGACAAATTTTCATTAAACCATTGTATAAATGAAAGAGCCACATATGTATTTTTAATGTGCACTGAATGATTCTCTTAATCACTAAATAAGTACTGTAGGATCCTAGTTTGATATAAAAACTTACTCCCTGAAGACTTTATCTTGCATGCAAAAAACATGGTTTCTAAATTAAATAATTATTTTTTCTAACAAAGAATTTTTGTTTCTCTTAAGAAATTTTAATAAATCATTAATTACTCCTTTTTTTCTAAATTTACAAGTAATGGAATAAAACATTTCAAGAATCCCTACAGAAGTTCCTTGACTTGAAAAATTGTTCACATTTCAATGAGAAGGAGGGAACAAAACACAAAAGAGAGAGAGAGGCAATTTTTTTGTTCGAGAAGTAATAGACCCACCATCTGTGCTTATTTCTTCTAAGCGGAGCTGGTAACGGATGACGGCAGTTAAACAGAAATACTCACTCCCCAACCACTCCTCGTTTTTCATTAACAAGGAAAAAAGGCAAGCATTGATATATTTACATTCTACAAAAATGTATTAAATGATGATTAACAAGATTTCACTCCTCTCTGTGTTGAACACATAAAACATTTAAAGGAAGTGCTAATAAATCTATATATAGTATGTCAGTAGGAAGTCATTTTTCCTGACTTTACCAATATTTCCTGTTTGAAATAATGCCATGTCCTATCAGCTGATGTAAATTTCACTTTATTTAAAATACAATAGAATTTAGTTCAGAGTCACACCAAAAGTACAGTACTGCGATGTGCACTTACATAATTTCAGGGAGGGAACATCTGGAATATGACCCTGGAATTCATTACAAATCAGTTAAAGTGGTCTTTCCTAGAAATCTTTGACAATTTCACTGGGACAGGATGTAAGAATAAATCCTTGATACCAGATGAGGAGAATGATTAGGGTTTTCTCTAGGTTATCTATCAGAGGATAAAGATTGAGAATGGGGACCATGTTATGATTGTTATTCCTATTGTGATTATTTTTGTTCATTTATTACTTTTTTTTATGACTTGATTATGTGGTTGAATAATAAAATTCCTTCCATTTCCAGAGTCCTGAGTCTCTTGATTTCTCACAGATAAAACACTGGTTTTATCTTTGGCTCTGGTAAACATGTTGCTATCTTGGGTTAAAAGGAGATCTGGGAAGAATGCTGTAGGAACTCATCAGTGAGCCCTTCTGCAAGAACAAATTTTCCCTTCAAATCATTTCTAGGCCTCCTTTCCTGGTTCTGGTAGTAAATGTGAAAGTGAGTACTGGAGATTTGGCTTTTGCAAGTTTTCCTCAAATGTGTGCATGACACAGATACCATATCTGTGTGTTGCTTTGTGCATATTCAGCAACCATATAGACCTTTTTCTCTATGTTGAAGGTCCTAATCTTTGAAATCTCAGAACAGAGAGGAGTCATGTGATTGATTTTATAGCCAGGTTTATGGGAATAAGTGCACAGGAAACTTACAAAGGATTTGGAGAATGGAGACATCTGTAGAATGAATTCAAAATGATCAAACCTTTTGTGATTCCACCATCTCACTTCAATTATTGAACCACAAAACTATTCATAAGTTAATATCTACCATTTATTCAGCTTTATGATTATATATATATAATGTGGCTAAATTTGAGACCTATTCTTCTAAACTTAAAACTGAAGTCAAAATAAATAGAATTAATAAAGACAATAGAAGGTCCTTAGTGTCTTTAGTGACAATAACATAAATTTAGAGCTGGAAAGGAACTTAGAGGTCATCTAGTCCAAATAGGCCTTATGATCTTAATTATTATTTATATATAACTAATTACTGATTAGGAATATCATATTTTGTGATATGGATATCAGTCATCAATATTATTTTAATAAGGTAATGTCATGCTTTGCATATCAACAAGAAATTTTTACCATGCCACCGCAATAAATTGAATAAGAGCATGTTTAGAAAGACTTGGAAAAGAAAACTCATTAAAGAATGGATATTAACCACTCTTCACCTTAACTGTTCATTTGGCAAAGCATGTGTCTATGCATGCCAGTGTAGCCAGGTGAACCACAAGTAAGCAGTTTCATGACATTTCACAAGATACACAGCTGTATGAACTTCAAAGATGACTTTCCACATGAAAAACTAGTGACTGCACATGCAGAATCAGTAGTTTTTAGGAAGCTGTCATTTCAAAAAAACATTGACTACCTAATAAAAAAGCATTATAAATGAATTTTCCCTTATGTAAATAATAGTACTTTTCTTCACCTTCTCCTAACCCTCCTTTCCCAATCTCACCAAGACAGTATAAATACCTTTTTTATAGTTAAAGCTCTGTATTTATGGTTTTAAATTTTTAATTAAAAAGCAAGTGATAAATCTTTGGTTTATTTTATAATTACCCTTATTTGAGTTAAAATGACCGTCCACATTTAAAATGATCAATTCTAACTCTAGTCAATCACACATACTGCTATATGAGAGTTGAAATGTTATACTAACTTGCATTTTCTTGCCACTCATTTCTATCTTTCCAGTAAGATCAAGATTATCTTTCATGGATTTATGATGATTGATAATCATCACTTTGCACTGATTTCCTGTCTCTTTTCACTGTTTGATACCAGTATATACAAGTAAAATGCTATTTAGAGGATAACTATTACTGAGTACTAATAAATTATATACTATTTTGAGCCAACAAATAAATCAAAATGATTTGGGGTATAAATCTCATTTAACCAACTTTTCATTAGAAACATTACAAAATTCTGAAAGTCCTAGAATCTTTTGTAGCTTTTTTGAATTTTTTTCAAATGCAATTGACACCAGCATTAATTAAATTTCACATAAAAACCTGCTGACTGCAGCAAAACATACTTTAAATTTAGTTGCAAGATATAATAATTCTAAGATTACAAACATACCACAAAGATGAAACACTCAGGTACTTCCTACCAATACATAAAATAATAAAATCACAATGAACTTCTGAATTACAGAGCATGCTAGTTTTCCTAGGGCCATCATAACAAATTATCACAAACTTGGTTAACAGGACAGAAATAAATTCTCTCATAGTTCTGAAGCCTAGACATCTGAAATTAAGGTGTCAGCAGGACCAAACTCCCTCCAAAGGCCCTTGGGAAGAGTTCTCTTGTGCCTCTTTCTATCTTCTGGTGGCTTCCAGCAATTTTGGCATCTTAGATTTGTAACTACATCACTCCAATATCAGTATCTGCCTTTGTCTTCATGTGACTCTCTTCTCTGTTTGTCTGTATGCCCTTTTTTGTCTCCCATAATGACACTTACATAGGATTTAGGGCCCACCCTAATCTATGATGATCTCATCTCAATTCTTTACATCTGCAAAAACCCTATTTCCAAAAAGGTCACATTCTGAAGTTCCCGGAGGACACGAATTTGGGCAGTACTCTATCCAACTCGCTACACAGAGCATTGTAAAGACAAAAATCTAGAAGCTGTATGAATGAAAACAATATTTCCCTTGAACTTCATGAAAATCATACTCTGTTTTTTCAAGGAAAATTTTATTACTATAAAATAATATTTACATTTCACAAGTACATCTCAAATTATAGCTTTGTTTTTAACATTTATGTTTTTATTCTAATTCTGTTGCCCTTAAGAAAACTATTTGAATAAGCTTTGGAAATTATCAGTACACAGTATCTAGCATTTCCTATATTTTAAATGACTTCTACTTCCTAGCAAAAACAAACAATGCTGTGGAAAATACCTATGTTGTAAATTCACAGACACCAACAGGAAAGATAGCTGAAAAAACGATTTGCTCTTCTCTGAAGCAGAGGCCCAACCACCTGCTCTGAATCTGAAAGTTCCCTGGAAGCAATGAAGGGCTAGTTTGTTATGAAGGTGTTGACAGCTTATTCAGTGGGGACTCACATAGGCCTACAGAATAAATTTTAATTACACTTAATGCTGATGTGATAGCAAGATTGTGACAATTTTCAAATATGACTAATTTCATTAAATTAGCTACACTCATTAGGCTCAGCTTAGTTCTTCAAATTTATATAAATGCCTTGAAAGAACCAATTTGGCTCTTCTGTTTTCTAATTTTGTTGTTGATGTTTACCAGTAAAAAGATATTTTAACTGAGATTTTATATTTTAGCAGTCAGTTTTCTTGTTTTATCACCATAAGATGGTGAAGGTCCTTAGCAGGTTGCTGAATCTAGCGCTCTGCCTTCAAGAAGAAATATACCTATAGCAGGAATATAGTACTTGGCATTCATCTCTTGGCCTATAGCCCAATAGATTTTTTTTTTCTTTTTTTTTTTTTTGCCTGTCTTTAGTGACAATAACATAAATTTAGAGCTGGAAAGGGACTTAGAGGTCATCTAGTCCAACCCAAGCATCTTTTAAAACAAAATGAAGAAGCATGTTTATTTCATCTTTTGTACTTACACACTGTGTATTTCCAGAGAAGCCTTTGAGACAGCTTATAATGAAAGGCACAGACACTATGAAACAAGGGCAAAATGACAGAATAATGAAGGGAAGGAGGTGACAATTATATAAGGAGACCTAAGGAAGGAGACACTACCCTTCAGCCTAAAATTTAGCCCTACGCTTCTTGTTATTGAAGTCCAAAAGAAAAACTAGAATTCAAATAGGCCTTATTAGTTTAAGAAAATAGTATATACCTATGTCAGCAGCCATTTTTTGCTATTTCTATACTCTTAAGCAGAATTTATGAATCTAAGTAACAGACAATGAAAGATATAATGAAAGTAATCTTCAATAGCAATTTCAAAACTTTTAAAGATGTAAGTACATATGACCTTTTCTTATAGAATGCTTTATTGAAAGCTGTCTACATGATGTTAAATAAGGTGATGTTAATTTGCCTGCATGATGTTATTTTACTGGGACCTTGTTATCTGACTTGGTGAAAAATTTAATCTTTGAGAAATTAGAAGAGCAAATGTTTAATATTTACCTAAGTTTTTGTTTTTAATCGATATTTTATTTTACCTCTCATAGAGAATATATTCTCTGGGTAACATATTGAAGCACAGCAGAAAAAGAATCTCAGAGTTAAAATGACTTAAGTCACAAAGCAGAGATTGGGATTGAAAAACTGTTCTGTCCCACTACACTACACAACAATAGGAATGTCAGTGAGCAGTTTACCAGTAAACACATACCAAGGAGAGGGGAAACAGCAGTCATAAGGTAAGATATATGTTAACAGATAGACGGTAATATTTTCTGTTAGATTTATTGATCCTACATTTAATGGAATTATTTCTTCTTCCTTTCCTCATATTTGCAAATTTGTATTTTATTTATAAAGAAAATGATTTCACAGATGTAATTTTCAGACTTTAAGTCAGGCCCATCACTGATGCTGTATGAATTGGATGGTCTTGGTATGTGGTCCATGTATTTTTGGATGGGGAATGGGAGCCAATGAGTCAAGAGCTGGTTTTTACAGCTTTTATTATGAAAACCTCTCTGCTCTTCTTTTAGGCTTTACCCAAAAAATTAGTTAGGATATTTAAATTCCAACCATAGTAACATAAGTAAATGAATACAAAAGTTTATATACACACACATATATATATATATACATATACACACACTTACATAAACATACAAACACACACACACACACACACACAGAGCACTCTCTTCCTATACTTCTACTTTTAATAGCAAATAAGTTGAGTTACTGGGCCCTTGGAAGAGATTTGAAGTTTGAAAAGATTTGTAAGTAACTTTTTCTCAATGAAAATAACCCTGTAGTAATTAATATTAAAAAAAAAATTAGAATTTGAACATAACACAGTTTCAATCTTGTCTCCAATTCTAAATTAAAGTCCTGTCCAGCAATCCTATTTTTAGGTCTGTTGGATCACAAAATAGAAATCGATAGGTTCAAATCATAGTTTTCATGAAGAGGGAGGAGGAGGGTAAATAACTAAGCTTCTGTTCATGTCGCATCTTAACTACAGTACAGCCCCATTCCTACTATCAAACAGTCCTCAGACAACAATACACATACATAACAGAATTTAATTTGCATCCCCTTGTATATATGAGAAAATTGCTTCTTCAGCTACTTCTTGGCAAACTCAGTTATACAGAAAACAGCTGTACTTTGTTCCATAGAACTACATGTGTCTGGGGACTTCTGTATTCTTAATAGTTGCGTTTACCCTGCAGACATGTTTGCCTGACTCATATGAAAAATATGCATACACAGAATTTCTGAAAACCTCTAGAGTCCAAATAGGATGGAATTTTCTGGTTCCAATGACCTAGAGATTCTATAACTATAGGCAAATTTGGCTACTTTCTCCCTTACCGTCTATACTCCCCTCCCCACCCCCACATTCTCCTCTAGCAGTCCCTTACATCAGCAGTCCCCAAGCTTTTTGGCACGGGGGACTGATTTCATGGAAGACAATTTTTCAACAGACAGGAGGTGGGGGATGGTTTCAGGATGATTCAAGGGCATTACATTTACTGTGCAGTCAAACCTCCCTGCTAATGATAATCTTCATTTGCAGCTGCTCTTCGGAGCTATCGTCATCGCCTCAGCTCCACCTCAGATCATCGGGCGTTAGATTCTCGTAAGGAGCTTGCAACCTACACCCCTTGCGTGTGCAGTTTACAGTACGGAAGGGTTCGAGCTCCTATGAGAACCTAATGCCACTGCTGATCTGACAGGAGGCAGAGCTTGTGTGGTGATGAGAGCAATGGGTAGCAGCTGTAAATACAGATGAAGAGTGGTTTGCTGGCTCACCTCTCACCTCCTGCTGTGTGGCCTGGTTCCTAACAGACCACAGACTGGTACTGGTCTGCAGCCTGGGGGTTGGAGACCACAGCCTTAAATGATTTCTGCCAGGTCCCTCAGGGCCTACAGGCTCTGTCCTCTCTGTCTGGAAAGTACTATCCCTTTGGACCCTTTCCCTAGTTAGCTGTACTAAGCTTAAAAAAGA
>RJWJ010026724.1:0-22773 GCA_004363605.1 Indri indri | reverse complement strand
ACCATGGAGTACTATTCAGCTTTAAGAAACAATGGTGATATAGCACCTCTTGTATACTCCTGGATAGGGTTGGAACGCATTCTACTAAGCGAAGTATCCCAAGAATGGAAAAACAAGCACCACATGTACTCACCATCAAATTGGTATTAACTGAACAACACATAAGTGTACATATAAGAATAACATCTATTGGATGTCGCGTAGGGAGGGAGGGGGAAGGGGGAGGGGCGAGGGGGAGGAGGGGACGGATATATGCATACACAAAGGGTGCAATGCGCACCCTCCGAGAGATGGACACGCTTGGGACTGGGACTTGGGGGGAAGGGGGGGCAAGGGCATCATACGTAACCTAATCACCTGTACCCCTATAAACAACAAACAATCAAAAAAAAAAATAACCAAAAAGAAAAAAAAGCACATCCCTCTGTATTTAATATAGAGATTTTATATCCTTCATATTATTTGAAATTTTAAATAAACTTCATGAATAAAAGAAAAAAATAAATAAATGAAAGCGAAACCATTAGAGCTCTACTCTAGTGCTCTACCATTAGAGTAGAAGAGCAAGAAAAGAGATGTCTAGACATCTGATGACTTTGCAGAGTGGGGATGCCATAGGAGCTTACATAAATAAGACAGATTGTATCTTGTCTAATCTATTGTTGTTTTAGACTTCTACTATAGCAGCCAATCCCATATCCTAACTAATCTTACATCATTTATTGTCTATATCACTCAATTGCTTATTTCTATAGGCATCTCAGAATTGCTAGTTACTTCTCTCTTATATACATGTTCTTCACCCAATGGGAAAAGGGACCGTGATTTTTATATACAGCTGCAACCAATGCAGTCTCTCCCATCATACTCAGCTCTAACACAGTGCATTAAGTATTTAATAAATAAAATCACACTCTATATATCCACTATCTTGGAGAATAAATTGTTTTATATAAGCACATTTACAAATAAAAGAAAAATATCCCTGAAACCTCAAAAATATTTAAAAGAACTTTTCTTGAAAAAAAATCTAAAAATATATTTCACTTTTTGCTGACATACACAGAAGGTAACAAATGTAATTTAACTGGCACTTTATATCTCAAGATCATAAATGTCAATGTTTATTTTGTATCATTCTCTATCTTAACAACAACTAATGGATGTGTTCCCAAATATGAACTTCCCAGGAAGCTTTTTTGGGAAAACATTTATAATACCATTTTTCCCAGGCTTTATTGAGGTACAATTAACAAATAAAAATTATATAAATTATGGTGAACATGATGTTTATATATCAATATATACACATTGTGGAATAATTACAATGAAACTAACATATTCATCACTTCACATAG
Source organism: Indri indri (assembly GCA_004363605.1). NCBI lineage: Eukaryota > Metazoa > Chordata > Mammalia > Primates > Indriidae > Indri > Indri indri. Next base: position 21,415 of record RJWJ010026724.1, on the reverse strand, counting down.
TTATGTTTTCGTTGCTGTTGTGAGACCATTTAAGATCTACTCTCTTAACAATTTTCAAATATACAATACATTATTATCAACTATAGTCCTGATGCTGAGTCATGGAATTGCTGGGTCACATGGTAGTTCTAATTTTAATTTTTTGAGGAACGTCCATGTGGCTTTCCATATGGCTGTACTAATTTATATTCACTCCAACGGTATACAAGGGTTCCCTTGTCTCCGCATTTTTGCCGACACTTAATGTCTTTTGTCTTTTTTATAATAGCCATTCCAATAGGTGTGAGGTGATATCTATTGTGATTTTAATTTGCATTTCCCTGATAATTAGTGATGTCAAGCATTTTTTCATATATCTGTTGGCCATTTGTCTTCTCTTGAGAAATGTCTCTTCAGGTCCTTTGCCCATTTTTAAATCAGTAGGTTATTTGTTTTCTTGCTATTGAGTTATTTGAATTTCTTCTATATTTTGGATATTAACCCCTTATCAGATGTATGGTTTGCAAATATATTCATTCATACTGTAAGTTGTCTCTTCACTATGTAGATTGTTCTCTGTGCTATGCAGAAGCATTTTAGTTTGATGAAATATCATTTTTCCATTTTTGCTTTTGTTGCCTGTGCTTTTGGGGTCATATCCAAAAATCACTGCCCAGAACAATGTCAAGATGCTTTTCCCCTATATTTTCTTCCAGTAGTTTTATAGTTTCAGAGCTTACATTTAAGCCTCTAATCCATTTTGAGTTGATTTTTTTTTATGGTATAAGAGTCCAATTTCATTCTTCTACATGTGGATGTCCAGTTTTCCCAGCAACATTTACTGAAGAGACTATCTTCCCTCCCAACGTGTTCTTGGCACCTCTGTTGAAGATCAGATGGCTGTAAATGTGTGGATTTATTTCTGTGTTTTCCATTCTATTCCATTGGTCTATATGTCCATTTTTTATGCCAGTGCCATGCTGTTTTGATTACCAAGAAAATTACAAGCTAATGTCCTTGATGAACATATTTGCAAAAATCCTAACAAAGAAACAAGAAAATACTAACAAACCAAATTCAACTGCACATTAAAAGGATCATACACCAGGATCAAGTAGGATTTACCTCTCTGATGCAAGTATGGTTCAACATACACAAATCAATAAATACAATATATCACATTAACAAAATGAATAATAAAAATCATATAATCATCTCAACAGATTGCTGAATTCTGGGTTTCTTCATATCCCTTGGGTACTAAAACTTCTAAACCAGCAAAGCTAAAAGTTATAAAGACAGAAGCAAAAATTTCATCAGTCATTAAATGTAACAGTGAGATGAGCCAATTATACTTGTACCACTTGGGTCATGCTTGGGTCATGTGTATTCTGGGTGGAAAGAAACAGAACATACATTGGTAAATGGTGCAATGTAATGAATTGGCTATCCAGGTCACCTGCCAGCCTCCTGAGGCTCCAGGTTAGCCTCTCCTACTAGCATAGGGACATATATTAGCCAAGTCAGGCTTATGGAAAGAAAGCCCAAATGTTGAATCTATGCATGTCCACTGTAAAAAAAAAAAAAAAAAAAAAAAAAGTTTGGAAAATTACAATGGATTACTGTGTAAACTTAATTTACTGAAAATCAAAATGAGAACTCTTTAAAGGAGAAAATGAGCACATGCCCTAGAACATGATACACAGCTATTGATCTAGAGGGGGAAAAATATGAAGGCACAAATGTACATGATTATGGTCTTGTGTCAAAACTTATCAATTCTCTGTCTCTATGTCACAATTCAGTTTACAAAAATTTCTATCATCTCACTGTTTCCAGTATATTGATGGTATCACATGAATAGGACTTAGAGAGCAGAAAGCAGCAGGTACTCTAGATGTCTCAAATTGACACTTATGTGCCAGAATTCAGGAGATAATTTCAAGGAAAAGTCAAGGTCTGCCGTCCTGCTGTAGTTCCTATGTGTCCAGAAATGACACATTTTACCACACATTTTATCGTCTACTTCTAAGTTGTTCAGAAATGTGTGGAACTCTGGGTTTTAGAAACAACATATGTCATATTCAAATATGCTGTTCAAAACTATTTTTCTGAGTAACCCAAAAGGCTGTTAACATGAAGAATACCCTAGAGCAAGAGAAAGCTGTCTATCATAAATAACTGTGCTAGTTGTTACTTATGATCATAAAGCTTCATTGTGCTTAAAGTCTCTGAGGCAGATTGGAATAGTAAGGAGACTGTTGCAAAACTGAATAGAGGAATCACAGCAGTGACACCTAGGTTTTGAAACAAATTCATGCTCTTCTCAGTATACCTTTTTAAAAATAACTACTGGCTGCTAATTGTTCTACTAAAGATCAGACACATGATCACAGGACATGAGCAAGCAATAGCCTATGATCTGTACTGCTCGTTATGACTTTAGTGTTATCTGATGCATCAATCCACATAACTTTGAATATCCAACAGTTTCTCATTACCAAGTAGAAGTGATATATGCAAGAGATTGGGCTTCATAAGGTCATGAGAACACAAGTATTTTGCATGAGCAGATGGATCCATTCCCCAGTGTGCCTGCCACATAACCATTTTTCCTTAAGTCCACACGTAGGGCCTTGGAGGAAACTCTATGACTGGGAAGAAAATCATTCGAGCCTTGTTTGCAGATGGCACTTTATTAAATGTTGGTATCAGTGAGACGTGTCCTTCTGTAGTAATTATAGTCCCACTCATGAGTATCCTTGAATGACAGTGAAAATGGGAAAAATCCTAGTGGGCGGAATTTATTTTTAAATCAACTCTATTAAAGTATAACTCACATAATATGATAAATTGAACAATATTAAGTGTACAGTTCAATGAGTTCTGACAAATGTATATATCCATGTAAACCAATATCCCAATTAAGATGCATAACATGTCCATCCTCCCGTGAGTTCCTTGTACTTCTTTTCAGTCCATCTCCCCACAACACTCCTCACAACCAAGAATCACTGATGTGATCTCTATTACCTTGGATTACCTTTACCTGTTCTGGTACTTCATATAAATGAACCCGTACTGTATGTATTCTTTTTATATTGGTTTATTTTACTCAGCATAATAGCTATGTAGTTCATTCATGTGGTTACATGAATCAGCAATTTATTCATTTGTCTTGTTCAACAGTATTTCACATGTATATATCATAACTTCTTTATCTATTAATTATTGTTTCCACTTTGGGGCTATCATAAGTAAAACTACTCAGAAAATACATGTACAAATCTTTACCAACATATGCTCCATATGTCTTGGGTAAATACTTAGGATGAATTGTTGGCCATAATGTAAGTGTATGTTCAGTATAGTAAGAAATGAGTGCACTGATCTTGATGAGTAGAATTTTTGGTCTACTTTATCAGAAAAGGAAACATGGTCTGAGGCAGAGATCAGTGCTATACATGGATAGTGGCTAATACTTTGCCTACAAATAGCCAAGGACTACTAAAAAGAACAAAATAAGATGTTGATTACAGGAGATTTGGTGGGGAAGTATGAGAAAAGACAAAAGTGTGAAAATATCTCACTGGTTGTCACACAACACAAGGCCCTCCCTACAAAGGACATCCCAACACACAAACGGATGTGCATCAGCCTCTTTATACGGCTTTACAAGCAGCTTTACCAGTGCTTGCTAAACGTGTTCAAAACAGAGTAACCGTGTTGGCAAGTTGGAGGTTATGCATAAATTTAGCCTTTGAATTTTCCTTCAAAAAACTTCACCTGGCTAATGTATGTCTCATATGCCAGTAACAGAGAACAAGCCTGAGCCTCAGGAGACTGTCAGGTGAGCCAGGGAAACAGTTATTGGACCCATTACAGAGAAGTAGCAATGTTCTCCATTGGAGATGATTCTTATGTTGAACAGCATTCATGAACTTACTAAACGGTATTTCAAAAATACCATTTTCTTTTAACAAGGAACTCATTGCCCATTTTATACTGGAAGAAATAAGGCAATCAGTTGGTATTCATGATATTTAATGATCCTTGAGTGTACAACATTACCAAGAAGCTGGAAGACAGTATCTTAAAAATTTGCGGTATATTCTTATATGATGGTAAATATGCTCTGAACCACTGATCAATATATGTTCTGCATCCTGTATCCAGAATACATATAATTGTGATTCTTATGGGCTGATTTTTGTCTCCCTCTCACCCACAAATTTATATGTTGAAGTCCTAACATTCAGTACCTCAGAATGTGACTGTATTTGGAGGCAGGCCATTTAAAGAGGTAATTAAGGTAAAATGAGGTCATAAGGATGGGGCCCTGCTATGGTCTGAATGTTGTGTGTTCTCCCAAAATTTACATGTTAAAATCCTAAACCCCAAAGTGATGGTATTAGGAAGTGGGGCTTTAGGGAGGTGATTAGCTCATGAGGCCAAAACCCACATGAATAGGATTGGAGTCCTTACAGAAGAGGTCCCAAAAGCTGTCTTGCCCTTCCTACCATGTGATGACACAGCAAAAGGTACCATCTATAAACCAGAAAGCTGGCCCTCGCTGGACATCAAACTTACCAGTGCCTTGATTTTGGACTTCCCAGCATCCAGAACTATAAGAAATAACTTTTGCTGTTTAAAAGATACCTAGTCTGTAAGGGTATTTTGCTATAGCATCCTTAAGTGACAAAGGCTCTAAATCAATATGACTGTTGTTTTCACAAGTAGAAGTGATTAGGACACAGATGCACACAGAGGAAAGGCCATGTGAAGTCACCAGAAGAAAACGATGATCTACAAGTCAAGGAGTGAGGCCTCTGAAGAAATCAACCCTGCTAACCCCTTCATCTCAGAAGGCTAGCCCTGAGAATTGTGAGAAAATAAATTACTAGTGTTTAAACTACCTAATCTGTGGTAGTTTGTTATATCAGCCCTAGAATAATAATAAAATAACTCAGGTAATGCCAACTCACATATCTTACTCTTGCATTTAAATACAAAATTTTTCTTTTTTTTTATTTCAGAATGTTATAGGGGTACAAACGTTTTGGTAATATGGATTGTTTTTGTACTACTTGAGTCAAAGTTGCAAGTGTGTCTATTGCCCAGATAGTGTACATTGTACCCACTAGGTATCATTTTACCCACCCTGTCCTCATTCCTGCCACCTGCATGATTTCTATTGAGTTTTACTTCCATCTGTGCACATGAGTGCTAATCAGTTAGCTCCAATTTAACAGTGAGTACATGTGGTGTTTGTTTCTACATTCTTGTGAACTTCACTTAACAGAATGGTCTCCAGTTCCATCCAGATTGTTGCAAAAGGTATTAATTCATTTTTTATGGCTGAGTATACTCCATGGTTTACAGATACTACATTTTATTAATTCACTCATGAATTAAGGCCAGTTGGGTTGATTCCACATCTTTGCAATTATGAATTGTGCTGCAATAAACATTCTAGTACAAGTGTCTTTTTGAAAAAATGACTTTTTTTTTCCTTTGGATAAATACCCAGTAGTAGGATTGCTGGATCAAATGGTAGGTCTACTTTTAGTTTTTTGAGGAATCTCCATACTATTTTCCATAGGGGCTGCTTTTCCTGCATCTATTGAGATGATCACACTAGCTTTGGTTTTGTTTCTGTTTACGTGGTGAATCACATTTATGGATTTACATATATTGAATCATTCTTGCATTCTTGAGACGAAACCCACTTGGTCATAGTGGATTATTTTTTTCCATGTGCTGTTGAATTTGGTTTGCTAGAATTTTATTGAAGATTTTTGCATCTGTATTCATAAGGGATATTGGTCTAAGTTTTCTTTTTTTGTTGTGTCCTTTCCTGGCTTTGGTATCAAGGTGATACTGGCTTTGTAGAATGAGTTGGGGAGGATTCCTTCTTCTCAATGTTATGAAATAATTTCAGCAGTACGGGTTCCAATTCTTCTTTGTAGGTCTGATAAAATTTGGCTGTGAAACCATCTGGTCCAGGACTTTTCTTTGTTGGAAGATTTTTTTATTGCTGCTTCCCTTTCATTGCTGATAATTGGTCTGTTCAGGAGTCCTATTTCTTCCTGACTGAGTCTTTGGAGGTTGTGTGTTTCCAGAAATCTATCCATTTCCTCAACACTTTTTAATTTATTTGCATAGAGATTTTCATAGTAATCACAGATGATATTTTGTATTTCTGCAGTCTCAGTGGTAATATCACCTTTTTCATTTCTGATTCAGCTTATGAGGTCCTTTCTTTTCTACTGCTAGTTAATCTAGTGAGAGGTCTATCAATTTTGTTTATCTTTTCAAAGAACCAACTTTTTGTTTCACTGATCTTCTGTATTATTTTTTTGTTCTCCATTTCATTTAGTTCTGCTCTGACCTTAGTTATTTCTTTTCTTCTGCTGGGTTTGGGTTGGTTTGCTCTTCCTTTTCTAGTTCCATGAGATGATTCACTATATTGCTGATTTCTGTCTTTTTAATGTAGGCATTTAAGGCTATGAATTTTCCCCTTAAGACTGCTTTTGCTGAATCTCACAGATTTTGATCATTTGTGTCCCCTTTGTCATTTAGTTCAAAGAATCTTTTGATTTCCATCTTAATTTCCACCTTGGCCCAATAATTGTTCAGCAGTAGGTTGTTTAATTTTCATGATTTTGTGTAGAATTGAGTGTTTCTGTTGGTGTTGGTTTCTAATTTTATTCCACTGTGGTCACAAAATTTGTCTTTTGTCTCCATCACTCTTGGCTTTGCTGATTTATGAGCCATGTAGACAAAAGGCATTAAGGAACCCATACTTCAACAATCTCAGGCTCCTATTCTTCCACAATATGGCATAAATTCTCCCTCCCTTAAAGGATTATCTCTTGGAAGAATTTGGAGGAAGACAAAAGACTAAGAAATCTGAGAAACTGAGCATTTTTTAAAATACAGTAAAATAACCAACGGTATTATTTAAATTACTAGATATTAGATTTTAACAGATTCAGCATTGTTACATTTATTTTCCTGCTCACCAGCAGGTGGAGGCTGATAAAGATCGATAATCAGTGCATAAAACAGAAATTTATATTTTCTCTGTATGTATAACTTGTACTCTGAGTCACATTTTGCATCTGCCATTACAATAGTATTCATTGGAGCACATTTAGGAAATGCTGACTTCTGTTTAATTTAGGAAAGATCATTGTAAATAGAGCAGGCAGAGGAATATCTGCAAAGATACATAGATTTTTAACCCAAAACTAATGAATCATCAAATACAATAACATATTATATGTGCAATGACCAGTTAGCCAACATTAAAAACCAGTCATGAGGGCAGAGGCAAGATGGCTAGAAGACTAGAAGCAGCCTGCATGCTGCTCTCAAGGAGAAAATAGAAAGTTACAGGTAGATGCCCAACTATGGATGGCCCTTCCTGGAAAGAGCATTGTAAAACACCAGAGAAGGAACAGGGAACATTCAGAGTGAAGGAGAGGATGACAGTGTGATTCATTCAGCAAGATCAGAAGGTACCTGGGGGAAGCATCTACACATGCGGAAAGTCAGAGGGAGAGAGCCCTGGGGATCCTTGCTCACCTTGCAGGCACTGTGGCCAGAGCTGTGAGGAGACCCCCAATGCCACCACAGACCTCTGGTCTGATCAGGGACCTGCTTGGGGTCTATGTAGCAACACTGCACCAGACAGCAGGTGCAGCAGGGATCTGGTGGCTACCATTTTCAGGTTACTACAGCTGATGCCCTTCTGAGATCTCAGGTACAGGGTTCCAGGTCTGCATAGGTCTTGACTTTGCTACAGTCACCTCTGCATTATCCCCCCCAGATGAAGGAGGGAAAGTGGACACTCTCCTTTGCAGTGCCCTGTGACCAGGGGCCAAGAACCCCTTTCCACCAATAGAGGATTTGGGCAGAATGAGTGCCTCAGACACCACAGACGCCACCTGAGAAAGTTTGCAGTGACCGCTAACATGGGACCTGGGGGTAGGGAGGGCCCCCTAGCCACCCAGTGGCCCTATCCCCACAGCCCCACTGCCTATGACCCCCGCACTGTCACCTGCCCAGTATGGCTCTACCTCCATGGTTCCCATCCTGCTTTCAGATCCTGTGTCCATGCAGCTCCTGCCCTGCCTCCAGGCTGTGGCTCTGGCTCTGGGACTCCAGGCTGCCTCCACTTCACCCCTGAGGCTCCAACAGTCACATTTCACCCCCAGGCTTTACCTCCAAAGCTTCGCCACAGCTGCAAGGACTGCAACTACCCCCAGACACTACAGTGCTGGCCCCAAGGCTCAAGAATCCACCCCTCAGGCACCACTGCTGCCACTGGGCCCACAGCACCACCCCTTGAGGCTCCAGTGCTCCTGTTGGGCCCCAAGGCTCTGCACCTGAGGCTCCAGGACTGCCCCTGAGTCTTGAGGCTCCACCCTGAGGCTCCAAGAAGAAAAGAGGGGGGAGGAAGGGACAAAAACCTACATATTGGGTACAATGAACGCTATCCAGGTGATGGGCACACTAAAAGCCCCGACTTAAGCATTATAAAATGTACCAGTGTAACAAAAACTTTTGTATCCTCCTAATATTTTGAAATAAAAAAAATTATGCCACTAGAAAAAATTAGGAAGTAACCGAAAACACCTGTGCTTTTATCTACTATATCATACTATACCATATATTTTATTTAATTCTATGGATGTTTCATAACTAATTTGATCAATTCTCTATCACTTAAATATTAAATCAGTTTGTTGTTGGCATGTAACAATGATACTGATTTGTGTACATTGATTTTATAACCTGAGACTTTGCTGAATTTATCAATTCCAGTAGTCTCATGGCAGAATCCTTGGGGTTTTCTAGATATAAGATCATATCATCAGCAAAGAGTGATAGTTTGACCTATTCTGCCCACATTTGGATGCCCTTGATTTGCTTCTTTTGTCTGATTGCTCTCACTAGGACTTCCAGCACTATGTTGAATAGAAGTGGTTATAGAGGGCAACCTTGTCTAGTTCCAGTTCTAAGCGAGAATGCTTTCAGTTTTTCCCCATTCAGTATGATGTTGGCTGTGTGTTTGTCATACGGAGTTTTTACCATTTCGAGATAAGTCCTGTCTATGCCTATTTTGTTAAGCATTCTTATCATAAAAGGGTGCAGAATTTCATTGAATGTTTTTTCTGTGTCTATTGAGAGGATCGTATGGTCTTTATTTTTACTTCTATTTATGTGTTGAATTACATTTATAGATTTGAGTATGTCAAACCAACCCTGAATCTCAGGGATGAAGTCCACTTAGTCATGATGGATTATTTTTTTGAAAAGCACCTGAATTCAGTTTGCTAGGATTTTGTTAAGAATTTTTGCATCTATATTCATAAGGGATATTGGTCTGAGGTTTATTTTTTTGTTGCATCCTTTCCTGGTTTTGATATCAGTGTGATGTTGGCTTCATAAAATGTGTTGGGGAGGATTCCTTCCTTCTCAGTGTTCTGGAATAATTTCTGCAGGATAGGCACCAGTTCTTTGTAGGTCTGATAAAATTCGGGTGTGACACCATCTGGTACAGGACTTTTCATTTTAGGAAAGTTTTTTATTGATGATTCAATTTTGGTACTTGATATTGGTCTGTTCAGGAATTCTATTTCTTCCTGACTGAGCCTAGGGAGGTTGTGTGTTTCTAAGAATTTGTCCATTTTCTCCATGTTTTCAAGTTTATGTGCATATAGGTTTTTATAGTATTCATAGATAATATTTTGTATTTCCATGGTATCAGTTGTAATTTCTCCGTTTTCATTCCTGATTGAGCTTATTAGAGTCCTTTCTTTTCTTCTTCTCATTATCTAGCAAGAGGTGTGTCAGTTTTGTTTATTTTTCAAAGAACCAACTTTTGGCTTTATTAATCTTCCAAACCAAAGACTCAATACCCTTCACAATAGCAACAAAGAAAATAAAATACCTAGGAACATATTTAACTAAGGAGGTGAAAGACCTGTATGGCGAGAACTAAGAAACACTGAGGAAGGAAACAGCAGAGGATGTAAACAGGTGGAAAACCATACCATCCTCATGGGTCAGTAGAATCAACATTGTTAAAATGTCTATACTACCCAAAGTGATCTACAGATTCAATGCAATCCCTATGAAAATACCAATATCATTTTTCACAGATACAGAAAAAATAATTTTACACTTTTTATGGAACCAGAGAAGATCCCGTATACCAAAAGCAATCTTAAGCAAAAAGAACAAATTGGGAGGCATCAATTCACCAGACTTCAAGCTATAAAGGCTATCGTAACTAAAACAGCATGGTACTGGCACAAGAACAGCCACATAGGCCAATGGAACAGAACTGAGAACCCAGATATAAAATTATCCTCAGATAGCCATCTAATCTTTGACAAAGCAAACAAAAACATACACTGGGGAAAAGAATCCTTATTCAATAAATGGTGCTGGGAAAATTGGATAGCCACATGTAGAAGACTGAAACAGTATCTGCACCTTTCACCTCTCACAAAAATCAACTCACGCTGGGTAACAGACTTAAACCTAAGGTGTGAAACTATAGGAATTCTTGAAGAAAATGTTGGAAAAACTCTTCTAGACATTGGCCTGGGCCAAGAATTTATGAAGAAGACCCCAAAGATAATCACAGCAACAACAAAAATAGATAAATGAGACCTGATCAAGTTAAAAAGCTTCTGCACAGCCAAGGAAACTATCACAAGAGCAAACAGACAACCTACAGAATGGGAGAAAATATTCACATGTTACATATCTGATAAAGGGCTGATAACTAGAACCTACATAGAACTCAGGAAAATCAGCGAGAAGAAATCAAACAACCCCATTAAAAAGTGGGCAAAGGACATGAACAGAAACTTTTCAAAAGAAGACAGACTAATGGCCAAAAAACATATTAAAAAAATGCTCATCATCTCTAATCATCAGGGAAATGCAAATCAAAACCACAATGAGATATCACTTAACTCCAGTGAGAATGGCTTTTATCAAAAAGTCTGAAAACAATAAATGTTGGTGTGGATACAGAGAGATAGCAACACTCATACACTGCTGGTGGGAATGCAAACTAGTATAACCTATGTGGAAAATAATATGGAGATACCTCAAAGAGCTAAAAGTAGAATGAGCATTTGATACAGAAATCCCATTACTGAACATCTACCCAAAGGATAAAAAGACATTCTATAAAAAAGACACCTGCACTAGAATGTTCATAGTAGCACAATTCACAATTGCAAAGATGTGGAAAAAACCCAAGTGCCCATCAATACATGAGTGGATTAAGAAAATGTGGTATACGTATACAATGGAGTGCTACTCAGCCACAAAAAAAATGGCGATCTAGCAGCTTTGCATTATCCTGGATAGAGCTGGAGCCCATTCTACTAAGTGAAGTATCTCAGGAATGAAGAAACAAGCACCACATGTACTTACCATCAAATTGGTATTAACTGATCAACACTTATGTGCACATATAGTAGTAATATTCATCTGGTGTCTGGTGTTGGGCAGGTGGGACGGGGGCAAAGGGGAGGGTATGTTCACACCCAATGGGTGTGGTGTGCACCATCCAGGGGATGGACATGCTTAAAGCTCTGACTGGGGTGAGGCAAAGTCAATATATATAACCCAAACATTTGTACACCTGTAATATGCTGAAATAAAAATAAAATAAAATAAAATGTAAAATCAAGCAAGAAAAAAATAAGGAAATAAATTATGATAAATGTAAAAAATGAATCATTTTTAATTTTTAAAATTCTAAATAATGTTACCTTGTGTCTAGTGCATGATTATTTTTTATATTTTTGATTGTTTCCTTAGGCTAAATTCTAGAATTGGGGTTTCTGAGTTAAACGATTTGAATATTCCTAAGACTTTTCACCTGTCTTCAAAAATTTTGTACTACTGTATACTTCCACCTAGAATATACAACATTGTCCATTTATTCACACTCTCACAAATGTATCTTATTTATTTTTCATTTTTATAATTTGGTGGAAGAAAAGCTGTATTTCAAAATTTCATCTAGTATTTCTTTTGTCATTACATACGTTAAATATTTTGCATGTACAAGTTGACCACTGCAATCCCTTTAGCATTTTGAAACACTGAACTTTAACTGAACTGGCCTAGTTCTACTTTCAACGACAAAGTCACCATAGAAATACATAATAATGATGAATATCAATACTTTTAAATAACTGAACATGCCATGCAGGTGAAATTTGCCACATAATTAGTGTACTAATATGTGCGAACTCAGGACAGGTTATCTGCATGATAACAATAACAATAACAAAAATATGCTGAAGTGCCAGTTTGACACTTGAAGGTAGTTAAGCTTTTTGTTTTTAAATAGCTAAGCCTGACATTCTCTTTAAAAAGAAAAATCAGATATGGTTCTTTATTGGGATATTTTCCATTTTTAATATTGGTTAACCATAATTTTTAAAACAATGCGATTTTTTAAATAGAAAAAGCAAATGAGCAACTTGAAAGGAAAATTATAATTTAATATTTCAGGAAAAATAAATTTCTCTTATTTTTCTAATGTATTCTTTAAATCTTCAATGGTTAACAGTCTGAAATACAGGTAAAATTTGATTTCAATGGTAAAAACAATTAAAATAGAAGACAAATCTTCTTTCCATTTTTGTCTATAATATAGGTGGTCATTTCAATCATTTAGATATTTTCCTGATGCTTATTCAGCCTCTGGTCACATCTTTCAAGTCTACAAAACCCTTAGTTAGCTTGAACTACATTTGAATATCACTTGGCCAATTGCCACAGTCTTAATTCTAGTGCAGAAAACCTCACATGTATTCATAGTCTTTTACATAGCTGCGTTGGTTTTGCAAATCAGATTTTGTTCTAATAAAATAAGGTATTTGGGTCAAGCAGGCTCTAAACTACCAAAGTAAAATGTGTATATGAATTTATATTCATCATAATGTAACTGTACAAGAATTCACTAACATTCCTTCACAACGAGAGACTCCTCTTATCAAAAGCAAATCAATATTGTTGGTTTTAGCTATACAGTTACTAGATTTAACTACATGACAAACAACTTTTGATTTGAAATATAGACAGGATAGATTTTGAGGGCTACTTTGGTTAAAAATCCCAGTAAACTATCACAGAGAAAATCACAGTGTAAATAGCACAAATAACGATAGTAAGTTCCTAAAAAATTGAGTTCTATGAATTCCGCAGGAAAAATATGCCAATCTGTTTAACCTCAAAAACATAATCAATGGGAAGGTCTAGAGTCCTTGGACAGTTTTACTCAAACAATAGGTTAGAATGAAAAGACATGGAGTTTGAAATGAATAAAATGATTGGTTTAGGCTAATCAGAATGTATTCCTGAGTCACACTGAGATGAATTGGATACCTGAAATAGTGAACTAAGGTGGGTGATGTTAGCAAGTACAAAAGAAGTAAATCAATATGGCCTCTTGAACAATTGTCTAATCCCAAAGCCATCTACTTGCTACCATGCATTGTTTCTAACTTCAGAGCATTTCCTTATGCTATGGCCCAAGGCAGGGAAAAGTTGACAGATAGCAACTGGGCAAAGAATATGTTTTTGTATTTCCAACAATTATCCCAAGCTGTCTTTGGGGTAGAATCCAACAATCTCTCCCTGAGGAATCTGAACTCAGAGTCTAGAGAATTTACCAATATTCTTCTTCATATGTATCCCCTTCTCAAAGTTCAGAGGTAAAAATTTGTAAAGTGAGTCCTAGGAACATGCAGTAATATCACAGTTTCAAACTTTAGAGTTCCTTCAAATAATCATTTTACAAATGGTTTTACTTACATTATTAACTTTCTTTTTGCTACTAATATTAACTTTACATAATATAAATGCTTGGTTTTTCTTATTGGAAAAATATATGATCAATGAAAATTCGGAAAAGTTTAGTAAAAGCTCTCCAAACTGATACCCATTTAACAGACTTGCTAGATTAATCTATACTCCTCATTTTTTCTGCAAAAATACTGACTAATCCCCAGGGGATACTGAATATTTCTGTGGCTGGCAAGCTTATCTCTGGCTTATCTGCAACATCTCCTCCCACAGATCGATTTGCATGCCAGAATGGTCACCAGAATAAGGTTATTTATTCACAAACTCATTTATGCCAGTTGTACCTATTAATGTGTTTATGAAGTGCAATTAAATGTCAAGAAAATACTAGTTTGGAAAGAAAGAGAGCTATTGAGTATAAAAATAATTTGAGTTCTTTGGAAAGATTTGATAAAAACAAGTAATTGAAATTTACTGTTATATTAGGTTTGGATGTAATAAATTTTTCAAAAATCATAATAATCTGCACCCAAATCATTTCCAAACCTCTTTAAATCCTTGCTGAGAAAGTCAAAATGGGGGTAGTCTATAAAAGGAAACAAAAATGGAACTTCAATTAGCAGAAATTTACTCAAAAAGAATAAAAGAAAGGCCTACATCTTTTAAGAAAACAAATGAGCATTAATTGGTTGAACATTTAAATAAAATATTTAGGGTAAGTATGTATTCTTCTTTACTTTTGATTCTGGGCTTTGACAGAGTTTAAATTAACAGATCAACTACTTGTCATAATCCTGTTTCATAACAATTATCCATAATCCTACCAGTGTCAACGTTAATCTTGACTGCTAACATCACAGTTACATTTTCTAGGACTTTTCCTTCTATTCATTTTACATGGTTTAGGATTAGGGCATTCTGTACACACAAATCTGTAGTTCTTTTATTTGTTGACAATATATAACAAGCATTTCCCCATACATAAATCTTTTTTTCCAAAATTTACTTTATGTTAGTTTTATAGTGCTTTATTATTATAATATTTTATAGACAGTAAAAATGCACAGGTCAATGTTACAATTTTTATATATTCATATACCAAAAAGCTAAACCAAAATCTAAAACATAACCATCACCCACAGACATTTCCTTCACACCCTTTTCTAGTTAATTGTCCCACTACTGTCTCACAAGCACCAACTGTTATGATTTGTTACTGTAGAATCCTTTCGCCTACACCTGGATATCATATAAATGGAATCATACAGCACGTATTCTTTTGTGTCTGGCTTCTTTAGTTCAACCTAATATTTTTAAGATTCATTTGTGCTGAATACAAGCAGTTTGTCCCTTTTTATGAATAAGTAGTATTTCACTGTTTTAGTATATATAGTTTATTTATTTACACTGTTTTCTGTGGATGGACATTTGGGCTCTTTCTAGTTTTTAGGGCTGCTACAAACATTGTTATACAATGTATTTTGTAGACATATGTTTTCATTTCTGAGTCGCTGCACAGATGTACATTTCACTTTGTAAGAATCTACCAGTTTCTCAAAGCGGCTATATCATTTCACATCCCATTAACAAAATGAAAGTTCCAGTTATTTCGGGTCCTCACTAGCATTGAGTATTCACAATAATTTTTATTTTATCCATTCTTTGGAGTATGAAATAGTATCTCATTATAGTTTTGATTTGCATTTCACTGATAAGTAATGATGTTGAGCCTCTTTTGATGTTCTCTAAACATCCTTTCAACAGGTGCGTTTATTCTGCGGTGTGGATATATTGCATTTACCTTCTCAGCTGGGTCTTTCCTGCCTACCCTACTTAATTTCTCCCCACTATATTGTTCCAGAGAAGTGACTCTGTATTATCTTCAATAACATATTATTGGATATTTCCTGTGCTGTTTCCTGTTTCTTCTTTCAACACTTATTCACTTATGAATCTTCTTTTCCACATTAATTTGGGCAAATAAACATCCTGAATTTAGTTTCTCAGAGATGAAAGACATAGTAAAAATGCAGAAGAGAGTCCTCTGGCTCTCAGGTTTCAAGGTAGATTCATTTTAACTCTTGGCAGGGAAAATAGATTTGAGAGTGTGTATTTTCATTTGTGCTTTCTTATTGGTATTCATCACGGCCATTTTAAAACACAGGCTTTTATTACTGGTTCTACAGAAAAGGGACTAGTGGACACAGTTCTCTGCTAAAGTACTAAATCAAGACCCTTTCATGAGAGCTCTAGATTCTGGACTGCTTGAGGCTTGGGAGCAAAACAGGACTAGCAAGAAAGGTCACAAACAGTGGTCCAGTCAAGCACAGAACCAGAACAATGAGCACAAATGAGAAGTAAATACCTTATTAGACCCAGAAGCCAGAAGTTCCTAAATGCTACTTGTGTGTCGCTGTAGGATTATTTCAGATGCTGACTCCCCTGTACTAATTGTAACCAGATTAACCAGACACTCTTGAACATAATAAAACCTCCAGAGAGTCCAGAGACTCATCATATTATTTACTTTCTATTCCTATAAACAGATGACTTTTCCTCATACATATATTTCAAATCCATCCATTTTTTTCCATTTCTACTGCAGCCATCAGTCTTCACCACACCCCTCCACACCCGAACCACCACAATAAGTTCCCAGCTGGGTTCTCCATTTCTTCCACTGCCCCAGTCCAATCCATTCTGAACTTACCTGTACAAACAGTCTTAACCCATTCGAATCACATCACTTCCCTGTTTAAAGTCCTTCTACAGCTTCCCATTGTACTTAGAACAACTTTATATTCCTTGCCGTCACCTCTAAGTGTGAAAATAAACAAAGACAAATGAAATGAGAAAAGCAAAGGCTGTTTATTTGGAGCTTGCCATAGCAAGGGAGTCAGCCGCCGTCAGTTGTACTTTGGCAGAGACTCAAAGATAGGCAGACAAAGGAAAATAAGAAAAGCAGAAAAAGACAGAAAGCTGCAGAGGTGCCCTGACTGGAGGCTGTTGACCTGAAAACACTGTAGAAGGCGACTAGAAGTGGGCATCCTATGTGACTGGTTAAGAGTGCCCATTTGGGTCTCCGTGGTTGGTCTTAAGTTGTAAGGGAGGACATAAAGTAGGGAAGCGGTCAGTTTATTAATCAAGTGCTAGCCATTTTGAGTCAATTGTTACAGAAGTAATTGTTTAGTCTCCTGAATTGTCATAAGAGATAGCAATCTGGCTTCCTGCAAGTTTGGCTTCTTGGGTTGCTTATTGTAAATAAACGGTTGATTTTCTGGGCTGGTTGCTGCAGGTTTTGGATGAAAGTTCTATTTTTATAAATGGTTGGCCATTGTCCATTTGTATACGTGGTCACTCAAAAGCCTCTTGGACCCCCTGTCCTGTTATGGACTTGTCCTCTCCCCCTTTGCTCATAGGTGCTACCCAAAACAGCTTCTGATAAGGCCACTAAAATTCTGAGCTTAGCCCTGCCTCCAAGCATTTGCATATACCTCTGGGATGGCTAACTGCTTTTCACTCCTCATATCTCAGCTTAAATGTCATCTCTTTATGACATTTTCCTTTCCCAATTCATCTTAAAGTTAGTTTGCGCCACTGATACTTTAGTAAATATTAACCCTTGTTTGTTTTCTTCATCTTGTTTATAATTTTGTGATTTTTTTTCTCCTCTATTTCATCTGTCTGCTCTACTGGACTGCAGATTTTGAGACAGGATGCAATATTTGCCATATTTCCAGCACCTAGCAAAATGCCTAGCACAGAGTAGGCTTTCAATAGAAATTTGTTGAGTGAATACTTAGTCTGTCACTTTTACTCTTTTTATCTTGCTTTGAGACCACTAACTTAGAAAGTTTTATATATGCCGTGTAGTTTTGCAAGAATTAAAATATGATGAATTATTAATTATTATCCAACCAATAAGGCTAATATTTTAAATTGGAGTCATTCCCATCCTGATGTAATGGGTAGATCATTATTTTTAAATTCTACTTTTCAAATATTGTACCTCTGACAGAATTATAGTTCAAATCTCTGGTTCATACCAAACTTATTCTCTATAATTTATTTTACTTAATAAACCAATCCAAAATTTCTAATGTAACAACAAACAAAACAACAACAGCAACAAAAAGCACTGCAAAGACTGGACAGAGAAAATGCTTTAAAAACTTAATTCTAATTCATTACATTCCGGTAAACTAATAAATGCCAAGAACACTAGAAATTGATAAGCAACTAGTAATTTAGTGCTATGCAGTACATATACAATGGTAAATGACACAGAATGTTATTTAGCAGTTTTTTGACAATTCAGTAGGTATGTCAACATCTTCTGGTGTCTCACATTCTTTAATGATAACAGACAGCAGGAGCTCCTGCTTCGTATGTTTAAGTTTATGAATGGAGATAGAGAAAGCCATTTTAATTGTTTGGAGACTGACAAATAGGAGTATATTCTATCATTTTACTTAATAATCATAAAGTAAAAAATGATCCTTTCTCTGCATAATCCATCACATCAAACTCTTGCTCTGACTGAAAGACAATAAGAAAACATGAGATTTTCCCCTTCCATATGAGTATCAATTAAGATACCTGTCCTTTCTTAAGTTTAGAAATCAGAACACTGACTGATGGACGGCAAACAGAGGCATGGAAAATAAGAATGGTATAGAAATGTTTTCCCTCCATTTCTTCTCCAATCCGGGACCAACCATGGACAAGCGGTAGGGGGTGGTATTATCCTTGCCATTATCCAATTGACCCAAGTGACAAGAAATCAAAATGTCTTTTGTAGTCTTTCGAGGGGTTGGGCATTAGAGATGGGAAGGGTAAAAGCTGCTGCCTTTATCCTGACACTTTTTAAAACCAGGGAATCCATTTAATGTTGTGTGCATTATTCCAAATGGTAATTACCCTGAAAATATATGATAAACACATGCTAATGAGATAAGCCAACAAGGGCAAAAAATCCACTTTAATAATGCAATCATAAGAGAAAGAGTTTTAAATAGATATGAAGAAATTATCATAAATGTCAAGGCTCACAAAATATAATAGAAAGGATTGATGTGTTTCATACATGCTAAATCACTGGTGGGGATTTATTATCTACACAAGACTCCCAGCTGACAGAAAAGTAGGCTTACCACATAACAATAACTTTTGTAAAACATTACCATTTAATTTTACATTTTCTTCTCCTTTTACACTGAGCGCATAAATCAAAACGTTTCCCATGTACTTAAAGGATATCAAATCTTTTGAAGGCAGTGTGAAAAGTATTTTATGACTATTTGTATAAAAAAAGAAATAATTAGAAAAGGTACCATTTATTTTTATATCACATCTATTTCTCTCTTAGGAGTGAATATCTCTATTATCAAGCCTATAGTGAAAACTCACATGAAATCAGAATGTTCTAAGATAAAATTAGGTACAGGGGGAAGAAAGGTTTTAGGTTTGTATTAAGAAATTTAAACAAAAATATAATTGGATATTAATTAAGCTCCCTCGGGAGATTCCATAAACATAACCATGAAGGAATATAAAAGGGAATTAAACCAAACAAGTAGGAAGAATTAGTTTTGGGGGAGACCATCAGCATGCTAGAGAGTTCAACAAATTTCTGAAAGACAGAAATTGGGCAGAAGTGTGTTGACTGTTGAAGAGAGAAGAAAGTTAGGAATATGTTCAGGCACGGGCTGAAATAAAATAGGAGTCAGTCTTCTTGGCTTATCTAGAGACCCCCAGGCTCAGAAGCAGGAGTGAGAAGGAGTTACAACAGGGAGCCTCGCTTCCAAGCAGGAGCCAAGCTATGGGTATGCATGGTCAGACCAAGTGGAGACTAGAAATGTAGGAGGTGGAAGTGAGGGCTGAAAAATTACCTGTTGGGTACACAGTGCTATTCAGGTAATGGGCACCTTAAAAGCCCAGACCTCCCCGCTACACAATATATCCATGTAACGGAATTGCACTTGCACCTCCTAAATCTATAGAAATAAAAAAATTAAAAAGTAAATAAATCAGGGAAGCTAGTGGAGTAAAACCTACAACATTTTCCTTCCCACCCCACACAAAAAGCAACCCATGGTGGTAATTTGCAGACCAAGCAAATACATCCAAGCAAATTCTCCAAACAGGTTGAGTAAACCTCCTAGGGAAAGCGAAGGCTCTGGTTGACTCTGTACCATGTTTTACAAGGAAAAAGAAGAAAACGTCCCGGAGCCACTAAAAGTCGTAAATCTTTAGACTAAAGGAGCCTACTGAGGTCAAGCAGATTCACTGAGGACAGATTTATACCTTTTGTTTTTAGTTTAAAAACTAAAATTTATTTCATGTTTGAGAAGAATAAATAAAATTAAGGCACATTGAAGGTCTGACTGTACACATAAAAATGGATAACAGGCTGGTTCCAGCTCATGAAGCCTGGGTTGAGTTAGAGGTTCATTCTGAAGGCTGATAACCATAATGTTGTGCTTGCCTTTGACTGGTCCTCTCCAGGGTTGCACTGTGAGACTTATACCTTGAGAAAAAGTATCCAGAGAAGAGCTAATCCAAGGATAAAAATTATACAGTCTTTAATCGACAAAGCCATTCCAATAGTCAGTATCAAATATTCCGACAGAAGGATGAAGATGAGTACACAGCGCCAAATCCAGAAAGTTCCTAGGGGCTGTAACATTTATAAGATGGTGTTTAAATCAAGAACACATAGGATCTAGGCCATGGTGAATTCTGGCTGGTATAAAAGAAAGTTTTCAAGCAAAGACACAAAATTAATTTCATGAACAAGTATCCTATTATAAAAAGTAGCTCTTAGGCAATAAATCATAAAAAGTTTTATTCTAAATGTAAGAAATTCAAAAGTAAAGAAATAGAAAATCCTAAAAGTTTCTAGAGTAAAGTTTAGAGGGAAGAGGTTACGTACAAAAAAGAACAAGAATTAGGGTGGCGTTAGACTTCTCATTAAGAAAACTTTACGCAAGGCAGTACTTTCAAAAAACTGCAGAAAATTATTTTGAACTAGTTTTCCAAATAAACTATGCTATCAAACATGAGTGCAAATAAAGGCATTTTCAGACATGTAAAGACATACAAGTTCATGCCAAGACCGTTTCCAAATTACTTGAGAACATATTACAACAAGCAAAATTAGTCAAAATCAAGGAAGGGGAAAATGTGAAATAGCCAAAAAATGCTAGAACACAGAAGTGCAGTGAATAGTATCTCAGTATAAACACAGTGGAGGAGAGTACAAAAAACTATTGGTCAAAATTATATTAAGAAACCAGTTAGGTTGGTACGGTGGTTCACATCTGTAATCCAAACACTTGGGAGGCCAAGGCAGGAGGATGGTTTGAGGCCAGGAGTTTGGGACCAGTATGAGCAAGAGTGAGACCCTATCTCTATAAAAAATAGAAAAAATTAGCCAGGTGTGGGCACCTGTAATCCCAGCTACACGGAAGGCTGAGGCAGGAGGATCACTTAATCCCAGAAGCTTGAGTTTGCAGTGAGCTATGATGATGCCACCACACTCTAACCTGGGTGACAGAGTAAGACCCTGTCTCAAAAAAAA
>RJWJ010026723.1:0-22767 GCA_004363605.1 Indri indri | reverse complement strand
TGGTTTATTTTTCATAGTTACATAGTATTCTATTGTGTGAATATAGCTTGTATACGTATCCATTCTGCTGTTGATGGATATTTGGATTGTTTTCATTTTGAGGCTGTTATAAATAAAGTTACTATGACTTGGTTATCGCTTTGCCTTTGGGTGAACATATGTTCTCATTTCTGTTGGGTAGAAGTGAAATTGCTAGGTCATAGGTCATGAGATGTTCAGCTTTAGTAGATAGTACCAAACATTTTCCCAAAATGATAGTAATAATTCACACTCTTTCTGGTAGCAGTTGAGTATCATGGTCACTGCTTATCCTAAACAACAGTTGGTATTATCGGTTTTAAAATCTTTAGCCATTCCGTTGGGTATGTAAAGGTATCTCATTGTAGTTTTAATTTACATTTCCCTGATGGCTTAGTGATGTTAAACACCTTTTTTGGGGGTGTTTTATTGGCACTTCTTTTATGAAGTGCCTGTTCAAGTCTCCCCAGTTTTATTTTTTTTCATTGATTTATAGGAGTTATTCTGAGTCAGTCTTTTGTCGGTTATATGTATTTCACATATCTTCTTCTGCTTTATGACTTGCCCTTTAACTCTCTTAATTGTGGCTTTTAATCAAGAGAGGTTTTTAATTTTAATGAAGTCAAATTTAGTTTTTCTTTTATGTTCTATTAAAGAAATCTTTGCCTACCCCCAAGATCTTGAAGATATTCTCCTGTATTTTCTCTAGAAGCTTTATTGTTTTATCTTTCACATTTATGTCTATGCTCTGTCCGAACAGACTTTTTTATATGGTATTGATGGGGAGGGGATAAATTTCCCCTCTCCCCTAGCGCTGTAATATTGAAAGGATCGTCCTTCCCGTTGTTCGGTATGGGCACCTTTGTCATAAACCAGATAACTGTATGTTTGAGTATCTGTTTCTGGACAATCCATTCTGTTTCTATTCTAAAGTTTCTGACTATTTAATCAGTTTTAATTACTGTGGCTTTATAAGTATTGATATTTAATCCTTTAACTTTGGTATTCAAAATTGTCCTTTTTCATTTCTATTATAAATTTTAGAATCAGCTTCCCAATTTCTATATATACACATAAACCTTCTAGGATTTGGTTTTTTATTGAGGGGGGGGGTTATTTTAAATCTACAGAAAAATTTTAGGAGAATTAACATGTTTCCCTATCAATGTTGGCTGATTTCTTCGTATTGTATGTTTAATGGATATAAATGCTCCTCTGCTACTTTTGGGGGTGAATGAAGTCTAGGGCCCCAGTGTGAGACATGGTTTCTCACTGTTGTTTGAGTTCCAAATGGGAGTTGGGTTGCATATCTTTGTGTACTGCTCCCTGGATATTTTCTGAGCATCTCTGTCCTGCTCTGTGCTCTGGGAGGGTAACTGGTTTAGACTACTGCAGTGGGCTCCCTTGCCTCTGCCTTCCAGTTAGGTTCAACCAGTGGGGAAGGAACATGGTCAGGAGATCAGGAGAAAAGAGAGTGAGGTCCAGGTATTTATTTTCTGGCTCCCTCCCTGTAGGGTCATTTTGGGTTGACTATGTCCCTGGACCAAAGGCTGTTACAGTTCCCACCAGGCAATCTCTTCCTTCTAGCTCTCTCCCTTGGGGCCCCCTTTGGCCCGAAGTGGTAATGGCTCCCCCCATCACTAATGTGGGTACCACATTATCCCTTGTTATTCCTCATCACCTTTCCATACCTTTGTTAAACTCTATCCAAATTATGCAATTTGAGCAGGTCATCTGTTCCCTGCCCAGCCTGATTACTACAGAAGCGGAAGAAAAAGAATTTTCTGGGCAGCTTTTAAAAGAACTTTGAGAATGAGGACCAGTTTCAGCAGTGGTGATAACCTTGTGGAGTCTGCTCACAAAATATGCCTCTGGCTAAACCTGCCTGAGTATAGCATAGCGGCTCTGTCTTTCTCTTTCTGGTATCATTTGAAATTATCAAGGGACTCTTTATGGTTTAAAAAGTAAGACTATAGCCTCAAAGTGTATCCTTAAATGTCCACAAGCACTTTAGCCATGAGTTATTTTTCACTTTCTGACTATTAAGTTGATAAAGGATGCTGCAGTGTTTGTGCTGGTATCTTGAGAAACGTCCATAGCACCACCTGAGGATGTTAGAAGGAGAGGTGAGAGCGTCAAACTGGAACAGACTTTAAAGTAGTAATAAAATTGCTGCTATTTGAAAAATTAGAGTTAAAGCACTTCTGGGGACAGCAGCCCCAAGCCACAGTGAACGCGAGAGAATTATACTAATTTTTAAGTGGAGTCTTGCATTGAAGTTGTTTAACTCGTCTTTTGACAGTTGGGTTATTTAGTTGTCTGCTTTAGGAATTAATTTTTGGAATGACATCTGCAACACTGGTGAGGACAGCTGAATTTCTGGCACCGAAATAGAAATCATGTCCAGAATGTCATTTGATGACAACAATAATTAACCTGAAGCACAAATCAGATTGTGCTGACAGTATAAGAACTGTTTGAAGTTTAAAATGAGAAAGTCATTCTTCTGAAGGTGCTTGCTAAAAAAAAAAAAAAAAAAATGATAAAGTCAATAGCAAATGAAATAGCAAATAAAACAGGATATCACATATTTCTAAGTGAGGTTTTACCTCTTAAAAAGTAAGGAATAAGTGGAATTCTGCCATGATTGGTTTACTTTTTAATTGGGCAAGGTTGCTTATGTGTTATTTCTGGGCACGTGGAAGTGAATCATGTCTTTTGTTTTCAGTATCACCCAGTGCAGGTGCTGATTTGCTCTCACCAGTTGCTCCTTTGAGTTACTGTCCAACTACCATCCTTGTGGCATCACAACCCCCCCAACCAAGATCACGCCATCTCTTATTCTAGAAGTGGCAAAGTGGTGGCCATTATACACATTTGTTTATCCCACACATTATTTTAAAACATTTTTTAAAACTGGGAGATACAAATTTTTAAAATTTCCATCTCTGACTTTTCTTGAAAAATGGGATGACCTGAGAACGGTGGGCCCTCACTCCTGCATGGTGACAATGGGCTGTGAAGGGGGCGTATGCTTATGCTCAGCAGAGAACATGGTGTCACCTGGCCAGCCTTACTCCATTATGTGCCACACCTGGCCTATGAGGCATGTGTTGATGTTCAACACATCAGGGATGGTTCTAGGTACCAAATGTGAGAAAGAGAAATAATTGGTTACATTATAATCTGTTTATATATCATTGGTATAAGAAACCCCAAGCTCCAAGAGTCCAGAGACCTTGTCCATTTGTCTTGGTATGTCCCCAGTGTTTCATAAATGTGTACTGAACTGAAAGGAACCTCTCTGTAGGGAGACGAATCTGGTGGGGTGTGCAGGATGCTTAAAGGAGGATGCTGAATGTCTGAAAAGGCTATAACCATAAGGAGGGCTGAGAACATAGACTAAGATGGCGGCAAAGGGAATAGAAAAAGAGGTGACCCTGAGAGACGATCTGAATCATTGGATTTAGGGACTGGTGGAGGAGGAAAGGAAAGGAAAAGTTCGTAACCTCAAGGAGTAGCGGTGCCATCTGTCCAGCTAGGAGGGTGGTAGGTGAAAGCCGCCGGATCCCTTCTACTTGCCCAGCCCCAACTTTTTGATATGAGAGGAATCCGAGGCCTACGTATATTGGTTCTGTAATGCTAATAGCTACACTCAGAACTTTCCCCTTTTGTTTTTAATCCCAGAGCTAAGACCATCAAGAATACAGTCTCTGTGAACCTGGAACTGACGGCAGAAGAATGGAAAAAGAAATACGAAAAAGAGAAAGAGAAAAACAAGACTTTGAAGAATGTTATCCAGCATCTGGAGGTGGAGCTGAACAGGTGGAGGAATGGTAAGGAAGAATGAGAGGAAGGACAGGCACCAGTGTGCGCTTTCTTTCCCCGTGACCGTTGGCACCCTGGGAGACGCTTGGGAAAGTGAGGACGATGGCGGAGCTCGGTCCTGCCGAGCGACCACCTGTGTGAACGATCAGATGGCTTCTTGTTCCCTAGCACAGGCCCTGTCCCCGGCACGTGGCCAGCGCACAGCGTGAGGGTGGCAGGTGACTCTTTGCAAGGTTGCCTTAATCTGTTTCCACCCGTTACCGCCATCCACTCTGTAGCCCTGTTTGAGGTTTAGAGAACAGGGCCTGAGACTTCGTGGCCCACGTTGCTTTTGATTAAATGAAAAATGTCATTCTTTCCTATGTGAGTTTTATCATTGATTTGGGGTTAAAAGTCACCTCTGGCAAATACTTGCTTTTTTTTTTTTTTTGCCTAACTCATCTTCATGCTCTCCTTCTTCAGAGCCAGAAATAGAGGGCTCCCGAAGGAGCTCTGTGCTAAAATGGAGACTTAAAGGCTTGGTTCGTGACTGCTTTTCCTTTTCCCCTGAAACCTTTCTCTTTGGTTTGTTCTACTAGGAGAAAATATCTCAGAGAGCTGACGTGCAGTGGGTGGGCGGGTTGTGGGTGAGGTGTTAAGAGGGGTTTCCAGATCCAAGTGCAGACAGATTATTTTAGTGATTTTAGCAGCACTGTGATGGAGGTTGGAAGGTAGAAGTCTATTTTTCTTTTTTTTACTAAAATAAGGCAAGTTGGTGTGTGTGTAGGGAGATGGCGGATAGCTGGAAGTTGTTCCTTGGTTCCTCTGCCGCTGCGTGCCGTGTTTATCTTGTATCAGGTGCTGCAGCAGACCTCAGCTTTGGGTAAGGGTGGGAGCCCAGGGGCTGCTGTGCAGGATCTGGAGGTAACGCTGCCGGTTCGTAACTGCAGAGTGAGCGGCAGGTTGTCTTGTGATTATATGTTCGCCACTGCTTTTTGCTAGTAAGGGTGGGGTGTCAGTGAGCTACCGTTTAATAGAAAAACAATTACGTGGCAAACGAGAATGCAAGCGAGGTTCTAAAAATGACCTAGTAGCCTAAATAATATGATTCTTTTCTTTTCAGAAGGTTTTCTAGCTGCACACGTGTTTGGAAAGCTGCTAGAATAATTCAGCACCTGGGGCTGGTGGACGGTTCCTTGCAATTTGGCAGGAGTAGGAGGGTAGGGAGGGGTGGTTGCAAGGTGGGGAGCAGCCATGTGAAGTTTTGTTTTATTTTTGGAATCCTCAGTTCAGTTCTCTCCTGAGTGATCGGGACATGGGACATTCAGTAAAGCCTTTTGGTAAAGTGCCAGGGAACTGGCCTTGGAAACACTGTGGAGTGGGCAATTAACCTTGTTTTTTTTTCCCATCTTTCTCTGTCTCTTGCCGAGCTCTAACCTTCCAGCTCTGCATTGCTCATCAAATGCTGTCCTCTGGGGTCTGCCTTGTTTGCCTGGCTGAGCCTCATGCCGAGAGTCTTGTGGGCACTCTGCCCTGCTCTCGGCCTGTTCACTTGGTATCATTTTAACTGTGTGTCCCATTTCATACACCTTGCAAATCTACTCAGACATTTACTGTTTTCTGCGTCCTCTCAGGTGAGATCCTACATAAGCCCTTATGGTTTCTGGCACATAAGTGGCTTTTAATAAATGTATATGAAGTAAACGTGTTGAATGCAGGTGCTGGCAGTTAAAGCGTGAGCGGTCAAAGTAGTCTCTGCCCTCAGGATGGTTTGAGGGGGGGAGGTAGATGCCAGTCACTACCAGTAAAAGTGTGATGGTCATCTGTGCTGCATCTGAGGAGGGAAGGTCCAAGGTGCCCGGTTACTATAGCACAGGGCTGGGAAG
The DNA here is from genome assembly GCA_004363605.1 of Indri indri. Lineage (NCBI taxonomy): Eukaryota > Metazoa > Chordata > Mammalia > Primates > Indriidae > Indri > Indri indri. The sequence continues at coordinate 17,056 of RJWJ010026723.1, read as the reverse complement.
CCAGGGGGGCTTCCTGGAATAAGTAGCGCCAAGAATGAGATCTGAGAGAAACAGCAGTTAGGGAGTGAAATAGGAGGTGTGAGGTGAGGGGGTACAGGTCCCTTTTACAGTGGCCCCCAGACGGGAGCCAGCATGAGCGGCTGGGGTGGGAGCACTGGCCTGAGATGTGCTGGGGTGGCCCAGAGCTCTCCGGTGCAGGGTCACATGGTCCTTGTTCAGGATTTTGGTCGTTATCTTGGAAGCAATGAGAAGCACTCAAGGGTGTTAAGCCACAGATCCTGTGATGGGGTTTGCATGTTTGAAGACCTGCTGGCTGTGTTGAAGAATGGACGGGAGGCCGGGGCGGGCGGCCAGGGGTGAGGGTCTTCCAGACCAGAGATTATGGTAGTTGAATTGAGACAGCGCAGTGGAAAGGAAGAGAAATGGATGGACCTAGAGGTATTCAGGAGGAGAAATTAGGGTTTGGTGAGGAGTTGGCCATGGGACAGGCAGGTGTGGAGGACCGCTCCTGTTTCTCTGGCTTGCCGAGTTGAATGGAGGGCGGGACCATTCCCGGAGATGGGGAGAGCTGGGGAAGACCCAGACTGGGGGCGAGGGAGACGAGGATGGCAGTTTGGGGTGCCTGTGGAACATCCAGGGAGAAGTTTCAGATAAGAAGTTAGGTCTGAGGGTCTGGAGCGCAGAGGAGCTGCCTGAGCCTGCGTCGTCCACCTTTAGGTAGTAATTGAAGGTGTGGTGGGGCGGGGTCCCCTGCAGACCCTGGAGAGAGGAGAGGGAGGAAGAGAAGAGGAAGAATGTCTGGAGAACTTTCCTTCACCCCCATCACCACGTCTTCACTGACCACGGTGGGAGGGGGCGGGAGGGACCCTGCAGGGCTCTCCTTTCCCAAGCTAATGTTTGTATTTTAAAGGCGATTTTTCAGGAGGCAAAGTTCTTAACTGTGGAGAACCGACTCCAGCGATAAAAATTTCCGGCATGAAGGAGGGTAGGGAGGGGCCGTGCGGAGACGTGGAGTGCTCCTTCGACCAGTTGGGAGTGCGGAGCTATTTCTAGGATTAACTGTACATCTCACACGGTGTGCCAACGTGCCTCCCATGGACAACAAACCAAGCCCGGCTTTTTGTTGTGTTCTGAGGCTGTGCATTTAATCCTCAAGTAGCCCTTGAGGTTTCAACAGGGTTGAAGACCCCCCCTAGCGGGTCAGTCTCCGGTATAGAGCAGCATCCTAACCGAGGGGGCCTGACTCCTAAGTTCATTCTCTTTCTGTTGTCTGTGCAGCCTGCACAGAGAGCTAGCATGAGTGATTTGTGCGCAGGCCAGTTAGATGAGTATGAAAAATACCACACTGAAAAAGGAAGGGACTGGAAGCCCTTTGGTGGTGTCTCTGTGGGTCAGTCCTAAGTCTTGGGAGCAGAAGTTATGAGGACATGGCTGGTGTGTGTAATCAGGAGAGCTGGGGTTTCGAAAGGTAGAGCAGAGAAGAGGCAGTGCCTTCCATTAAAATCAGAGTAGAGGATATCGCCACTGTCTTTTGAAATTTGACACGCACATTTGTTCTAAACGTATAGGAGGAGGCAGCTACTTAGTTCACTTCAACATTTCCTGGGTATTGCTGTCTCCACATTGCAATCTGAACGAGTTCAAGGGGCCTTGTCAACTGCGTGCACTTTCTCTGGCAAAGAGATTTATTTCCTTGCATGGTGTGTTTATAATGTAAAGGTTTGGCTGCTATAGTCCAGCTGTGGGAGAGCAAGGAAGGAGTGTAGCAGAAAAGTGTGTGTGTGTGTGTGTGTGTGCGCGCGCGCGAGCGCATTGCTTGTGCTTTTCCTTACTTGCAGTTACATCGAATAAGGGAACAGTACAAAGGAGCAGGACACCAGCTGCAAATCAGGTGATGGCAGGAGATGAGTGAAAGGAGGCGTGTCTGGTCAAATCGGCAGTGACAGGACTGTGCCACAGGAGAGGGCATGCCCTGCCTCAAGTCATCCAAAAGGTGTGAAATACTGTCCTATTACACGCCTAGAGGCTGGTCTCCCCCTCCTCCCTGCACCTCCACCTGTACTACTTTTCAACCCCTTGTAGTTTGATGGGTGCTGTGGATTGAATGTTTGTGTCTCCCCACCGCAAATTCACACGTTGAAATCCTAACCCCCAAGGTGATGGTATTAGGAGGTGGGGCCCAGTGATTAGATCCTGACGATGGAGCCCTTATGAATAGAATTAGTGCCTTTGTAAGAGTTCCGAGAGAGTGTGCTCTGGGAGGATACCATGAGAAGATGCCATCTACAAACCCAGAAGAGGGCCCTCACCAGAACCTGACCATGCTGGCACTCTGATCTCGGACTTCCAGCCTCCAGAACTGTAAGAAATAAATTTCTCTTGTTTATGAGCCACCTGGTCTATGGTACTTTGTTATAGCAGCTCCAGTGGATTGCAGGTTTGGCAGTTTTCTCCTCTGGGCACAGTGGAACCTCGATTCTCAGAATAAGGCCTGTGACTCGTAGCATGTATACTACACCCAGCTTTGATTCATTTCTGACATTGCCATTCAGGCAGGATAGCTCTGAGCATGTGCATGGTGTCTTAAGGAGAGGCCACGCTTTGTTTTTATAAAGGAAGGAATGAGAGAGCCACCCACTGGCCTGGTTCCATTCTCCAGTGTGCTAGTTGGGGTCCTAAGTTAGAGCACAAGCTACAGGATTGACCTTTCCTGGCTTAAACAAAAAGAAAACGCACTAGAAGGATATGAGTGATTCACAGAATCCAAAGGACAACTAAGGAACCAGGCTCAGACAGGCAGAAGCCAGGGCTGCTCCAGGGATACAGGCCACAGGAACAAATCAGCAGGTCTCATATGTGGCCACACCTGGAATGAATCCTCTCCAGATGTTTTTCCCTTCCTTTCATGATTATGCTGGAGATTCAGAGGCCCAGGATGGAAGTGGGAATAGTGTGCTTGGTGGTGTGCCTCGGCTGGGGAAGGCAGGCACTTGGATCAACTGTCCGATGAAGAGTGCATGCAATTGAAGGGGGTAATTCCTCAGAAGGAAGTTGAGGTGCTGTTATGACAAGGGATGTTGAGTGGCTGAAAAGCAACAAATGTCCACCACAATCTGCTAGTGACATCTTGTGGACTGTAATCGATTGCCAGTCTTTCTTCAAATCTAGGGGCTCTGTTGGCACTTTAGCCTCATGGAGATTTGTTCAGCCTGCTTGCTTAAGAACAGATAGATGGAGTGGGGCAGTTGCCAGAAAATGGAATTTTTTTTTTTTAAAGCCCTGTTGCTTTGTTGCTCGTACGCGTGGAAAAGACCCGAGCAATCCTGTATCTGGAGATACATTTAGATAGCTGGATTCAGAGCGAATTACAGCTCCAGGTCACCCTAACCTTCCCCCAATCCATCAAGAACACTCTTGACTGGAGGGTCAGGAGGGAGGGGTGAAGCCTGGGTGCATAGTTCCCTGTTGCTGCCAGGTCAGCCTTTACACATGTTCTCTTCCGATACTTTGAATTTTGCACTTAAAAAAATAACTTTTTACAGGAGTTTACATCAGAAAAAGGAGGACCTGAAAATCCCGGTATCAGGAGAGCAGGGAAATGAGCCGACAATCTGGTGTTTCCACAGTCTCTTCTCTTGAATAATTACATATAAGGTTAAATAACAGAGCGGATGTGGCTTTACCCTGTCTGCTGAAGTCAAGCAAAGAAATGATTTAATCACAGGCTGAGAAGATGTGGAAAATCGGCAATCTCTAAAGTAGATTTGTTCTCCAAGTTCAAAACCAGCAAGACCACCAGGTGTGGTTCAGTAACTAGCTAAATCTATGACCTCTAGTCTGATCTGGGGCTTTGTGGAACTTTGGGACCTCTGTAGTTGGAACGTGATTAAATTTTAGCATTAAATCTGTAGAAGATGCTAGCCTCCCTCTTGGATTCATGATTTTAATGGACTCTCAGAAATTAGCATTTCATTTGAGATATCGAATTTGCTAGGCCCTCTGCTTTCTTTTGAGTGCACAGCTGGACACCGTAATAGAAATAGTGACCACTAGGAGGAGGTCGTGGCCTATTCAAGAGGTCATGAATGCACAGAGGATGCAGAATCCCAGGTGACCAGTTTATTAGAAAATTACTCTCGAAGGGATTAGAGAACATTTTAAGCTGCTTACAGTATTTTTAGGAACTAGGGTGAAAGATGCCATTTGCATGCAAAATAATCTCATAAGGGAATGATTTTTTTTTAACATCACATTTATATAATGACATCTTGTAGCCAGCTGCTCTCACCCATCTGGCAACTTAAAAGATTTCCTTTTAGTTTCTTTGATATAGAAATTACCTACCATTAGGTCTGCCACTGGGCCTATTTAATTGGTATTAAAAGAAAGCAGCTCGTTTGCCAGATCTGCTGTGGTTTCTGGCGGAAGCCGTGAGTGACCAGCAAATCTCTGCTTCGGAGTAGCTGAGAGAATGCAATTACCTTTCTATGTTCTCCCTAGGCTCTAGGGACTCAACTTATGAAAAGGATAACTAGCTTGTTGCTATTTCATGTGTGAAATTTTAATGAATTACTGGCAGTCTAATGGTTTTCTTTAAAAAAAAACACAAAAAAACCTATTTTAGAATTTTTAATAGCACTAATGAGAATTTTTGATTAGTCTGTCATTCTTGTCTATTGCAATTGATGGATTCTATTTTTTATAGAAATGTTATTTATGCCCTTTGGGAGTTTTCATTTTATAATTAGAATGCTCTGCAAGCCTCATAGGTATGCTCCAGTGAATGCTCCTAGGTAAACACAAATCTTTTTAGTCCTTAAAGGTAATTACATCTGACAATAGTAAATGCCAGGATGCTTATTTAAAGAAAGGAAAGGTTTCTAGTGTGGGAGTGGGGGAAGGGAGCCTTTCAGTCTAGAAAATCGGATGCTTTTACAATATTAGGAGGTTTTTTCCCTGTAGACAGCAGGCATAAGCCTCAGGGGATAAACTTAGAGAAATCTACTTTTAATGTAAAGAGGGAGAATAAAAATAGATGCTAATCTTCCTTTTGCAGTCCTTTTCTCCTTCTCCCACCGTCCTAGTTCAGGGTGTTATTTCTCTAGGGTTTGTTTGCAGCTGTCTTCCTTGTTACAATCAGTTGTTCTGTAATCACCTACGTGGGGGCTTCTCCGGAGACTCAGTGCACTGCAGTGCAGGGAATATTCTCGATTAACGTGGTGAGATTGCCATGGAGACAGATTGCCTGGTGTCAGGTCTTGCCTGGTGTTGGGAATTTACAATCCCCGGACGTGTTTGTGAGCTGGACAGTGTAGTTACCAGGGACGCTTCTGGAAGTCATTTTCTCGGTCCTTTGAAGGGCAATGGTGTTTGGGAAAACCAAGCTCTTGGTTCCTCTCTGGGAAGGAGCTGTGCTGCTTTGGTTCCTGCGTGTTGCTGCTTTGTTCTTCTCTGTCTGAATGGCTGCTGCAAAAAATAATCCTGACTGCCTGACCTTTAGAATATAAACGAGGAAGAGCTCGATGTTCAGATGTAGCTTTGTAGGGGACATGTTAGTGCTTTGATTTAGAGAATTGCTCAGGAGAAGGTTTCAATACTGTTTTAATAATAATGAAAATAAATATGAAATGGACTTGCATAGCTATACTGTGTTTTATTTTTGGAACTGAGCTCCAACCACAAAAGTGTTGTGAAGACCAGAAACACTAATCTCAGAATAAGTAAAAATAATCATTTATCTGCTAAGCCTAAAAAGTTGTGAATTTGTCAGGGAGTGGAGGGGATGAGAGATGGACTTTAAAAAATAACTCCTTTGGTGCTTTTCTCATATACCATCTTCATTTATCTTTAACACAAAGGCATTATTATTTTCTCTCCTTTATAGAAAACAAACCAAGAGGTGAAGCCGGAGATGGGCTTGTGATTAATCAGAGCTGTTAAAAGGTGCAGTGTGGCTTTGGCATCCCTCTTGATCAATTTCACATTGCCTCGTAGCAGCGCTGGGCCTCTGTAATCTGTGACAACCCTACTACTCGTTGATGCTGTAATTCCTCAATGGGAGAAGAGGGCAGCTTTAGGGGGAGTCAGGCCTGTGACTTTGATTAGAGCAGGTAACTTGCAGCTAAGGTTGTAGGGTTTTGTCCCTGGTCCCTGCCTGCCCAGATGAATCAAAACATCCACGGGGGAGCTCCTTAGCTCACCCCAGCCTTGTGATATCATTGCCTCTCTGGCCATTTGGAACCAAAAACACAGGGAATATGTCTTTCTGATGTTTTTGTATCTTACCTCTTTACTTGGGGTGAGTTGTCCCGTGGATAACATGACCATATTCTGGCTGGTTTCTGGACTATTGCAGTTAAGTGTTTCACCTTCTTCATGCTTAAGCTGGAAGATCAAATTCGTACTGCACTGGGGGTTGCCCTGTCCCCAAATTTCAGAAGCTAGAACTGAAAAATTAGGGATATAGTCATGATCCAAGTAGAAGGACATTTACTAAAGTGTTAGTGGTGAATTTCTCTGGGGAAGGAACAGAATTAGAAGGGAGGCGTGAAAGAGGACTTTCAAGTTTTAGTACATATCCTATATTGCTTGAGTTGTTTATATTGAAAATGTATCCTGAATTATTTCTGTGGTTAAAAAATATCTAATTTTTTTTTAAGAAAAAGAGCATGGTACTGCTTTTATAGCCCATGGATTTGGCAGACTGTAGAGAATATAGATCCTTTAATTGGATGAAATCCAGTCTGCACACTAAGGTTGCTGATGGATTTTTTAAAGCCAGGAATTGGAACTGAATGAAATATTGATTTGGTTCAGGTTCAGTTCAAAGGCTACTCTGATATTCTGGTTTTGTTTCAGGTCAATAATTTTAGCAAAAGGCTGAGGTATAGTGCAGTCTAGTTGAAAAAGGAAAAAGGGTTGACTCTGTATTCAGCAAAGTGAAAGTTTATTCTACGTTTTGCTTCAAGTTGCTGCTTCAGATGGAACTGTGATGCAAACGTGAAACCATCGGGTGTGGAGGCCCACGGTGCCGTTTTGTGATTATCAAGTGAAATAATGGAATTGGAAGCAGCAGAGCTAAACCATCACAAGTGTTTTGTTTATATTGAGATGAATGCGTGCAGGTTCAAGTGGCTTCCTTGAGGCATGATATATACAGCTAATGAAGCCACAGATTAGGGTCTCAGTTCTTCTATCCTTTTTTGAAAAATTCTCTCTGGCTCAGGGCAGTTCTCCTGGGGAATTTTCACAAAATGGATTTTGTGGGCTGAGAACCAGGGTGAGGCTTGGAACATTGCAGACATTCTCGCTACTGACCGTAGTGAAACCAGTGTGGAGTTGATGGTAAACGTCTGTTGGGTTTTGTTTTGCTTTCCAGGAAGATATTTGAGAGACTCAATGGAGCCACGTGGTTTTCATAGAATCTTTCTTATGTACTCTGTCTTTGCAAGGTGACTTTCTTGTTGGGGATAGCCATTGGCCAGCTTGGAAATTACACTTTTTCCACAATTTGCATTGTCAAATCTGGCAATTCTCCCTTTGAAGGCCCTGACAAACACCGTCTGCAGCCTGAGGATCGCTGTGTGATATTCCAGATTGACTGCTTTTGCTTCCCTGGGACTACCTGACATCACAGGAGATTATTCCATTTGAACTCTCAGCAGAGCCAATTAATTCTGGCTTCCTGCGGGGAGAGAGTAGTAGAATATGTGTTTGTGCAGCGCTAGTCTTGGGGCCCGGGCCACCCTGACTTCCTACCTCAGATTCAGAGTCCCAGGTTTAGAGGATTGGGGCCTACAGTGTTCTATTAAGCAATGCCAACATGTTCCTTTATTTGGCTGTTTCCATGAATGAAACAGTAACATAATTAATTGGTAATTAGGATGCCTTAGAGCTCTGTTTCCCTTTGAATCAGTCACTAGAGAGAATGTGACCCTAGAGAAGCCCCAGAATATTCCTCAACAAAAGCAAAGTGTATGTGAAGAATTTGGGGCATCCCCGTGAGTTGGATTAGCTCCAGTGGTTGGTGGAACCAGTTTTCTTGAGTGATACATCTCGAGAGAGGGGGTATTATTATATACAGTCCTCTTCTTCATTAGACTAGTTTTGGTCAATTAACCAGGACCTTTCTTGTCCAACAGAAAGAGCACAAGCACAAACTATAACTACACAACAGCTCTTCATGTGTCCTCTGTGTATTTTTCACTGGGAGTGGTGATTTTTTTAGAACTTTTCCTGGGGGGTGGCATGCCCACTTTCTTTAATCCCCAGCTCCTCTCGGCTGTGTTTTGCAGGAGAAGCTGTGCCTGAGGATGAACAGATCAGTGCTAAGGACCAGAAGAACCTGGAGCCCTGCGACAACACCCCCATCATAGACAACATTGCTCCTGTTGTTGCCGGTATCTCCACAGAGGAGAAGGAGAAGTATGACGAGGAGATCTCCAGTCTCTACAGACAACTGGATGATAAGGTCTGTGGCCAGAGATGTATAGTCCTCACTCTGGTACAAAGACTAAAGATGGCAGGTCCCAGACAGAGTCAAGCCCCGTGGAGCTGATGTGGGGCTGCAGACCCGTGTTTATGTCTGTCTTCCTGATACCTACCCTAGCTCTTGATCATGCAGACTCAGGAGCTTGATTCATGTGCAATGGAAACTTTCGTGGAAATTTGTTGGAAGAGTAGTGTGTGGGCCCAGATAGACAGTCGGGGGCTACTTAGAGTCTTCACTTGTAGAAATTGGACTGTGCTGATTACTGTGTGAGAGTGGGGAAGGTGTGAGTGTCTCTGATCTTTGTTTAAGCGTCCCTTTCCTCTCTGGGCCTACTCCTCACTTCTTGGAGACTCCAGCAGTAGCCCCAGCTTGAGGTAAGGATGGTGACTCCCAAAACTCAAGCATGTTCTTTAACCATGTAGTCCTGAGTTCCTGGAATGAGGAACCAACAGTAGTGTGTTCCGATAGCTTCACTTTATCGGTGAAGCTGTTTTCAGGGGCATACTCTTGAATGAAGTAGTTTAAACATGCTAATTGGAGATGTCCAATTTTATGACGAACTTTTGGGACTCAAACAGTCATGTAAATGCACAAGTTGGAATATAGGAAAAGAGACCTTGGAGAACACTGCATCATTCATCATCCCCAATAAAGGTTGGGTTAGCAATCCCAGAGGCACAGGAAATTAAATTGATGTTCCACGTGATCTTGGCACATTGCCCTTGGAATATTCTAAATCCTGTCAGTTCATTTCATCAAGGTTGCTGATATTTTTAGTCTGATTTAATCTTTTCTGCTGTAGTTGAGATCAGAGTGCTTCAGGGACACCTCTGGCTTGGATGAAACAGCTTTGTTATGTTAACGTTGCCATTAATCTTACAGGCCTCTCTCTTTGGGATAAAGCTCAGAGTCTGGTATCACCTTTACAAGCTGAATGTGACTGGTGGCCTTAAGGAAGCTAGCTCTGCTTGTTTTTGATTCTGGGAGTTTGCATTATAACCACAGCATTGAACTGAGGTCACCCTACCCTTCTGAAAACACATTTAATAAAATATTCACACCCATGAGCATTGGGTTACTTGCCCTTTAGGGTCTAGGCATGCCGTTACCTTCCATTTCTAGCCAAGTATTTTACATAAAACCTCAAATGAAGTAAAAGAAAAAGGAGATCAATAGTAAGTTAACAGTATGTGCGATTTCTTGATTTCTCCAAGGAATTGCTGTTGGTTAAACAGTAAAGAAGGTTAGACTATATGCAACTTTTTTCCTCATTTTAGAACGATGGGCTCATTTTTACGAATCACAGGGAATCCTGGATGAGAGGATGAGAGGGGAGAACCTGGTTCTATACCCTGTTCTTATGTGTAGACGCGGGCCCTGTGGGACCGGGACCATTTACCCTGGCAGCACAAGGAGCTTTCCCTGATCTGAGGGAGAGACTTTAGGTCTCGAATCCAGCTTCTGAAATGTCGTGATGTGGACTAAGCTCAGAGAGATGAAAGTGTCATGTCTGAGGCATTCATTGGTGGCTGGAGAGCTGGCTTCAGAGTCTCTGTCTCCTGAGGGCCAGCCTAGGGCATCTTCCCTTTCACCGTTTTCCTGTAGCGTGTGCCTTGAAAACCCTATGAGCACACGGTTCAAGGTTAGCATTTGTGGCTGGCACAGGGTGATGCTGAGAGACGTTGGGAGAAGACGGTGCCTAAAAGCCTCAGTCTTACAGGGCACCAAAGCTAAAGGTTTGCCCTTAGTAACTCTGCCCACGGACCGCCCGATCATTTCTTACCAGCCGTCCCTGTTTTGCATCTTCCTCTCAAAGGTGCTGGACAGCTCATCCATGTTTCTGATGATGTAGGTGGTCCGATGCTGGAGAATACATGAGGTGGGACATGGTGTCTTCACCGATTATCGAATGGCAGAACTGGAAGTATCTAGGTCTCGGTGAGACACTGGCCCAGGGTGGTTACATCACTTGTCCAAGTTTACATCACCCGAAGGTGGCAGAGCTGGAATGAGGTTATGTATCTTCTGACTCCTTCTCTGGTACTCACCCCGTTTTGGCCTCAGCCCTTTAAATGAGGAACTAACTGGTCAACCCTGATGGATCTTTTTAGGGTACAGGGGGAAAGTCCACACCGTTTCCTCCCAGCTGCCCCTCCAGGGGTCTAAGCACAGTTGCTCTCCCAAGGCAGTGCTCTGTGATGGAAGAGCACGCCCAGTACAGTCAGACCTGTGGCTTAACAATGCCGAGACCCGGGCTGCTGCCTGATGCTGTGGAAGATGCCTTTCTCATCTGTACCGTGAAGCTCATATCTGTTATTTCAGAAGGTTGCAACGGAGATTAAAAGTTCCTGATATATAGCAGGTGCTCCATATATATTAGTTCCTTTATTTTTGGTCTTCTCCCTCTGGGCTCTGTTTGCTTAAGGGAGAAGCCACATTCTGTGTGGGTGGAAGGGCTAGTGGTGCTGAGGTGGGCTGACAGCAGGGTTACAACATGAACGCGCTGCTCGATTATCCCGGGTCCCCTCTCCAGTGCTACTCGACTATCGGAGATCTACGAGAGGGACCAAGTTTAAGTAGATATATAAGTCGATTGCTTGTTACACGGATTACCATTGCAACAAAAACATCTTTATGTTTAAAGGTGACCAGTGACCTGTTACAACTGGGGCCGACCAGTCCTGATTTGTAGGGCTGTGTGTGTTATTTCATGTATAAGAATATTGAAGTACAAAAATATTTTCTGAAAAGTGCTTTGAGACCTGTTTTCCATCTTTAGAGCCGGCATCAGAGTGAGCATGCTTCAGCAGGTTCTAAGAGATGCACGTGAATATGTAGACAGAGACCACACAGAACACCTTATTCTGGAAGTTTTGAAAGATTTTTTAAAAATCACAATAGACCACACTAATTCTTTAGAGAACTTGCCTTAATAAAGGGTCAGTGTAGTTTGGGAAATGTCTCTGGTACAAGTGATCCATGTCCTTTATCATATAATCTTTTTTCTTCATCTTTCCTAGGTGGGGCCAGGGGCCCTTGGTTTTTCACCGTACTTTAAAAATCATTGTGTCCTAGCTCATCACTGGTCAGGGAGGAAGCCGCGTCTTCAGGCTTTGAAATGAGCACAGGATAAGAGCAAGGAGTTCACACCACCATTTCTCCTCTCTTGTGATTAATAATGTATCACTCATAGTGGTTGTTCATTGTCCCAGGGAAGAGATAAGGGCTCCCCAAAGTGAAACTCTGGGGAGTTTATTAAACAAGTTAATTTATTTTAACTTGTTTAATATTTAAGCATTGAGGAGCATAAAGACAAAATTATTCCTGGCAACTGAAATGCTAAGTTTATAAAGTAGAAGAGAAAATATGTCTATAAGATAGTCTTCTAGTTGTGGAAATACTGTTTTTTGGAGGCTTCACTCTGGTGTAATTTCCCTAATTCTCCTGCCAGAAATATGATACAGCAGGAAAGTAGAACCATTAAAGAAACATTGGTGTAAAAAGTTCAGTAGAAACAGGCTCTCTTTGAGCAGTGAAGTGAGGCCAAGAGATGTTCTATATAAAGGAAAAGGAGCTATAGATTCTGTACTATTGATTTTAGAATTTTCTTGCTCCGGGGAAAACACTCGTTTGTGACGCTGCGTTAACTGATTCAAATGCATATGTAGACACCACCCAACGGGCTGGGGAATAGACCACAGAAAATTGAGGTTTGTGACCAGGCACTTAGGTTTACCCTTTTAACCTCACCTCTGGAAAAGGCAGAAAGCACAGTACAGGGTTGTGGTGGTCAGTTTTTTTTTTTTTTTTCTTTATGAGCTGCTGATGGAAACACCTGGGCAGGACCTGGTACAAAGGAAGCCCCAATAATACCGAACTGAATCTTACTCTGTTTGGGCCTTAGACCCTAGAAGTGTCATCAGAAAGGATTTTCTCCTGTTTCGAAGGGGGAGGCAAATTGGAAGCCAGGTTGTTGTTCTTCATGGGCTATGCTTTCAATTTCATTTGCAGTCAGTGAAATATTGTAGTGAAGACTGAGTTTGCTGCGTAGTTGGCGCGGTGGGCTGCTGCCTCGCCTGCCCTGGGGGTGGACGGTGAGAGGCGGGAGAGGAGGTCAGTGAGTGCCCCGGCTTTTGTGGCAGCAACACCTAGTGGCAGAAAATGAGAGTGAGGAGAGTGAATTTTCCTTTCCCTCTTCAGCGACGGCCCAGAGTAAGCATTAATATTTCTGTCCATGGCTGCCATGAGGTTTTTTTAAAAACTGGTAGGAAAATTAACTTCCAATCAAGAGGGAGATCTGCCAATGTGAAAGATTAATTCTCTAGTCAGTATTTTTCCAGTCTCCCTAACCGAAAGGTCTGAAGTGGAAACAGTGGTCTTTCCTACCTATCAGGTGGCAGCATTCCTGGTCACTGCTGTGTTTGATAAGATTTGGGGACATCAATATATTACAGCGCAGATGGTTAGAATCTCTCTCCCTTACTTATTGTATTAGGAATACACTGTTAACATCTTTGAATTGGGCGGGATATCTCCAAAGTCCCTTTCAGTTCCCAAAGCCCGGATCTCTGATTTCTGGATGAGCAGGAACTGGGTTGAGTATGTAGGATATTATATTTCCCAGAATATCCAGATGTTTCATCTGCTGAGAAAGGTGGATGGAGAGGCATTTTAGCCAAATGAGATCCCAGAACCAGTACCTCTTCCGTGGAGGCCCACCGCACCGCTCCCTCCATCTCCCTAGCAAGCTCAGGGTAGCTGCCTGCCGTCGGGAAAGCAGGGTATCAGAAATGAAGTAACTAACCCAAAAATATTAAACATGATGTTTTGTTTCAGGATGATGAAATTAACCAGCAGAGCCAGCTGGCTGAAAAGCTAAAGCAACAGATGTTGGATCAGGATGAGGTAAAGAGCACAATAAATTTTTTTATGAAGTTTTTTTTTATTACTCTTTGTCGTTGGTTTGTTCCAGAAATTTAATTTGCAAAGAAGTTTTTCAAAAATCACTGAATCATGTGGAAATTTCTTGGTAGATTTCCCTTCAATGCCTGTTAAAAGCCGATTTTCGCTGAATTTAGAAAATTAAATGGCTGACTTTGTAGAGCTCTGGGTTTTTGAGAGGGAGTAGCCGGTTGCTACACTTAGTCCTGGAAGAGCTTAGTAGTTGGGAGGGAGGATTTATCGTCCTCATACCCAGCACTCCTGTGTCCTGCTGTTTTAGCCTATTTCAGTTTTGCAAATCAGCGGACCCAGGTCTTTGATATAGACCATGTTCTCCTGCTGTCCTGCAGGGAAACGAAATCAAAAGTAGAAGGTAGAAGAGGGGAAAGTAAAGAGAAAAGGGGCCCACGTGCTATGTTAGCATATATCTGATATACTAAAAAGGAGGCAGATTGGTTTCAGTCTCTCCCCAAAGGAGAGTTCACCAGTAAATGTTTCCATTACATTGTGTTTTCCCAAGTATTCTACAAACAAGAACCTAAGCAAAGGACGGGCAGCCAATTTATCAAACGTGGATAATTAGTAATTCCCTTGCTGAGAACCATTGAAGTATTGTTCCCTTTCGTGCTTTAAGTTGCTTTCTGCTTCACTGCTATTAATAAAGTGCTATGGATTGGATCACATGACGCCATGACAGCAGGTGGCTTGGGTTCGTGTCCTGTCCCAGCCCTCCTTAGTCGTAACTGTCTCTGTAACCATTTCCTTCCTCTTCCTCTTTGTTCCTCTTCAGGGCAATGATTACCTCCCCTGCTCAGACACTTCCCTCAGTAGGGAGGTAATCTATGCCTTTGTAATCAGATGAACCATATTTAATTGATTTCTACCTTAGTTGCAGTTGAGACCTTGTATTTGCTTAGTGTTTTCTGCGCTCTACCTCCCATCCGACTCCATCCCTTCCCCGACATGGGTACTGCTGCCTGGGATAAACTTTCCTTTTTCTTGTTGTTAAAACTCTTTAATATTTTTCTTTTTCTATACTATCAAGACAGTATCTATTTATTGTAGGAAAATCAGAAAATACAGTAGAAACAAAGATAATGAAAGCATCCACAAGCCCAGGCATTCACTTTTAAGTAGTGACAATGTTTGGGGTATATCTGAAATCAACCAGTTCACAACGTGAAATCTTGATGATATTAAAAAAAACTGTTTAAGTGTTATTATAGCCCTTGCAAAGGATTCCCCCATCTTTTGTTTAATATATGGAACAGCCAACCAACTACGAATTCCAGTGCTTTTTGATGTGTAATTAATGCTTTGTGTTAAGCCTATACAGCTTTAAAGTAAACAAACAAATCCCAGATTTTTGAAATAAGAACATGTCTTTTCCTTTTATTTAGTATCTGGACCATATAGTGGGGTTTTCTGTCACCCTGAATCTTCTCCTGCTTGTTTTCTTGTATCTGATTTTGAAATTATTTTATTTTGGATAGAGCACAGAACATAAATATTTGAACTTTACATTCACAAGTTCCATGCCATCTCATTTCCCCAGCTTTTAGCTTCCACGAGAAGAGACTATGAGAAGATACAGGAGGAGCTGACACGTCTCCAGATTGAAAACGAGGCAGCCAAAGATGAGGTGAAGGAAGTTCTCCAGGCCCTGGAGGAGCTGGCTGTCAATTATGACCAGAAGTCACAGGAAGTGGAGGACAAGACCAGAGCCAATGAGCAGCTGACAGATGAGCTGGCCCAGAAAACGGTTGGATCATTTTTATCTAGGGGGTGGGACTTCCTTGGCTGCCATTCCTGTACTTATATTGATGTTTGTTGACACCATGGGAAGGCAGTGGCTGAATGGTTATTTAGTGTTCGACTGAAATGCATTCTCTGAGGTCCCTCCAGCAATTGAAATACTTTGTGGAAGTGACTTTTGTCCACTCATCCTAGAACTGCATATCACAACTGCTTTGTATCAAGAGAATTTATAACATTAGCAGGGATGCCTTGTGGGAATAGTCCAAAGAGCTCAGACTTTAGAGCCAGAAAAATCCTAGTTACAAATTTGTTTTTTGTTTTTTAAATTTCAAAATATTACAGATTACAAATGTTTTGGTTACATGGTTTGCTTTTGTAAGGGCTGTAAGTGTGCCCATCACCCAGATAGTATTCGTTGTCTAGTTACAAATTTGACTTCACAAGTGTTAGGCCTTAGTCAAGACATTTAAACTTCTTGAGTATTTATTCCCTTATCTATAAAATTGGTGATAATAATATGCTTCTTATATGGCATGAAGATTAGTGACAGTTTATGTAAAGAACTTAGCATAGATCCATGCATATGCTACAAAATCAAGAAACAAATCCCAACATGTTGCTATTAATAGATAAGAGTGGGGGACCCACAGAAGGTGTGGACTTTGCTCTTCTTTTTTATACCCTCCTGAATGAAATCCATTCCCTCTTCTCAGCTTCCTCTCCTAACTGTTACCTTCAGGAGCCTGGGATAAGCTGTCCTTGTTCGTTTGCTGTCCTGCTGTAAGCCAGTGCTTCAGTCTGCACATTTTCTTGCTGCCAGCTTCTCCAAGTGAAAGATGCTGCAGGTTCTGCACAGTGAGCTAGCGGCAGCAGGGCCAGTGAGCATTTGGCATGGTGGCTGGTGGCGGGATGTGTCCTTATTTATTTGGAAAATGGGTGGTGGAGAAACCGAGTGGCTGTAACCTGCTGCCCTTGGCACCTCTGCCCAATGGCCTGGTGTCATGGGATGGTGCCCAGCCTGCTTCATGGAAAACATCCAGTCCTCCTGGGCAAGGAGAAGCAGCAGATGGTGCAGGAAGGCACTAATCTGCCGATTGTGGAGCTGATAGGAAATGCTGCTCACTCTATACGTTCAGCTGCATGGAGGAAAACTTTTCTAATGGCTTCCCAAGATGGGGACTACTGCTTCTGTGGATTTTAAAAATAAAATGAAATAAACAGTTTGCCATGCCAAACAAAACAAAACAAACTCCTTCAGATGTCATTTAGGAAAGGGGGAGACTTAGCTTTTCTCCGTGTAGTGTTTTCTACAGGATTCTTTTAACTGGTCCTAGGTAGTATTTGCTTCTCAAAACAGTGACACATTTTTCATAGTACAGTTCTTATTTTCCATCAAACCAAAGTTCTGTTATACTGGTTTAGAGTACTATTTTTTAGTTAGATCATTAAAAAAAAATACTCTAGTAAAATAGCTGCGTATGGAAGAATTGTATAAATGTCTCTGCATTAACGTCCATAGCTTTAGGAGTAGGGGAATTATTTGTTTGTTGGCTGAGTTAGTACCAAAACACCAAAAGATGGCTATTCTAGTTATGTTGAGAGTTAGTTAAGACATGTATGTTTTGGCAACATATATGAAGGATGAAAAGAGATGAATTTGTTAAAGTGTGGCAAGAAAATAGAGCTCTGCTACATATTAAGAGTACATCAGCTGGGCGCGGTGGCTCACACCTGTAATCCTAGCACTCTGGGAGGCCGAGGTGGGGGGATTGTTTGAGCTCAGGAGTTCGAAACCAGCCTGAGCAAGAGCGAGACCCCATCTCTACTAAAAATAGAAAGAAATTAATCGGACAACTAAAAATATAT
>RJWJ010026722.1:0-22767 GCA_004363605.1 Indri indri | reverse complement strand
TTTTCCAATGCCTTTGTGCGGTGAAGGGAACAAGTTACTTAAATAAGGTTACAACTCCTGGTCCTATTTTCTACTCTTTTAGGATGCTTACTTGACGTTTTTGAATTCAAAACTCTACTGGAGCTCAAAATGTATCTGTGAGAGAAGGAGAAGCATAGTGTGATTGGGAAGGGGAAAGCTCAGGTCTGTGGTCAGGGATCCCTGGGTGTCCCTGTCACCTTCTTGTGGGTTACCAGGCAGAGGACGCTGACCAGCAAACAACCCCAGAGAGATGGGAAACTGCCTTCCATAGCCTTCCTCTTCCGAGACAGGCTGCTGATGTGCATCGATTCATCCTTCAGGATGCGAAGGGTTCCTGTGCCTGTCCTCCACTCTCGCTCCATGAACTTCCTTGCCAAAGACTAAAGGAAGGTGTTCCATGGGCCAATGTGAACCTGCAAGTCAGAATTTTTATTGCTTGTTATTTTAAGGGAGCTGAAACTTGAAGAAAGCATTTGCTGTCCTCTTCCATTTAAATATACCCTATGTGACACTCTTAAATGAGAATTTCAAATATCCCAAAATATAGCATGAGAGGATAAAATTAGAAAAGTAGAAGACTGTATTTGCAAGTGGTTAGACTTTTCATTAGGCAAACTCCTGTTTATAACTGTTTTCATTATAGATTGTGTATGTGACCTAATTTTCAAGACCGTTTTAGCATTTCACTTTGTGTACATTTAAGCCAGAACATTTCTTTGTTCCTTTTTTGTTTTCCTGAGGGAAGCTACATTTTTTATATGTATCATGTAATTATGTGGGGCATTGCTTCAGTGCTGCAAATACAATTGACAGGCCCTTATCCTGTATGTACAATAGAAACCTGAGATCAGTATGTTGTTTGAGTGTAGTCCTGTCTTGCAATTATTTCTCTTAAACAACTAATGTTTCTTTAGCAACTATATTCAGCTGACTTGGCACTCTGGGTCTCTTTCTTAAAGTGAACCAGATTCATTTTTATCTCTTAAATTTTTTTGTAAGCTGATTTGTTAATCATTGTCCTTTTACCTTTAAAATACTAACTGTTTTTACAGCTGCAATTTACCTGCACAATTTGTAGGAAAAACAAATTGTTAAACTTCTAGAATTTCACCTAATGCATGTGGTCCATTGGCTCATGGAGAGGACAATTTTTATGGTACCATTAAGTATGCTTTTAATCATATGGAAAAGACTCCAATATTTGTTAATCTATTCCTCATTCTTAAGCATCTTGAACTTAATTTAGTCAATAATAAAGTAGAACAATGGAGCCAGAGGTTTTTTTTTTTGCATATCAATAAGTGGATTGGCCTCAAAATTAATCTCATAAACTATCATTTAGCAGTTTTAGTCAGTGAAATACATGAGGTTTTCCATTTGTTTTGAATCCTTTCTTGTAATATTAAAATGCCTTATAGTTCATTACAATTTACAGACTAAGAAAAAGCATTATGAAACTTGAAGGGCACCAAGAGTAGGTCTTCTCAGGAATGTGAAGAGAGGGTGTGACGTGCAAAATTCACAGCCTGCAGACCCACGTCTACTCACTATAGTTCGAATCACTGTGGCTCTTTCAAATGCCTTTCAAGGCAGGAAGACAGACAGGAGTCTGGACATGTGTAGAATGTAACTTGCCTGCTGTGGTCTCCTTGTGTCATCCTAGACTTAATCAACATCGGGAGCCTCAAGCGGGAAAGGTTAGGATAGAACTGCCACTCCTCTGTACAGAACCCTACGATCCATCTTTCATGTTCTGAGCTGTGACATGATTGCTCGTGTGGTTGGATAGTAGTGTTTGAAGGTCAGTAAATATAAGTCACACATACACATTCTTCACACGAGTTATTTAGTCTAGGGACAAAAAATGTGCAAACTGGTAAATGTACTTTACTATTAAACAACATTTGAACAGTTTCTCCTCATTCTACTCATCCTCCTCATAGGCTGGTGAAATCTTATTTGGGAGGTTGGAAAGGTCAGAGGTCAGGAGGCAGAACATTGGATGGAAAAATATTATATATGTGAAAGTGATCTGTGAACCCTTGAGTGATGAGCAAATTATAGCTGCCATTATAATTTTCTGTAATTTCTTCCTCAGAAATCTTCATTTGTGACTTGCTGAATCACCTTAAACTCAGAGACAATATATTCTCTAGTTGATTTTCAATGTAATTGAATTTTCATAAAGAGCAAGATGGCAGAGCTACTTTGCATTTTAATAAAATGAGAAGTCTCAAGTCCCTAATGTATTGCATGCAAAAGAAGTACAATTTCTCTAAAAAGTTTATAACTATGGTCTAAAATATAGTTTGAATAAGTAGGTGTTTATTAATACAATGTCATAGAAACTTTGCATTGTTTCTGAAAGGTCCAACTAGGAATCTGATTTTGGTCTCACGATACATATGTTCCTTTCTGTTTAAATGGTGTAAGTATTAGGTGCTGCCAAAATGGAATATCTAGTTTTGTAGAAAACAGTGTTAATTATCACGGAAATTTCAAACTAATAAAATAGGTGATAAAAAGAATACAGTGAAACTGCATATAACCGGCATCTATCTCTACTGATTTTTGACATTTATGATGCCAGAATTTTCAGAGTAAAAGGCTATAAATATCAAGTCCTTTGTTATTGTCATGAGTCAAGGTACATTAGCTTATATATACAAAATACATATTTGTTCTGTTTTATATATGTGTTATATATATATTTGTTCATACACACACACACACACACACACACACACACACATACACACACCAGAACAAATAACAAGAAAAGTGAAATTAAAGCCTAGCTCATATATATGCAGCCTGCAACTTGTGATACCCATCAGCTATTTTTGAATTCCAGTCCTTGTGTTAGCTTCTGGCCTCTCATTTGATCCCACTCTAAAGCTGTGTTCTCTGCAGTGGCAGGTATAAATGTCCTTCCAACTTAAACAAATTTGCATCTACTGATACCATCTGAAAATAGCTTCTAGAGTTCTCTTTCCCTATACATTTACTGAAACAACAAGAACAACAACAATCCATTGTTATACTCTGCAATTGTTAATTCATGCCTATCACCAAAGGTTTATTCTGTAGCATAGATGACTATGAACAATGCATATTCCCCCCTCAAAACCATAATCACTAATGGACTCTAACAGAGTAGTATATATATGTGTGTGTGTATAAATATATATGTGTACATGTGTGTATATGTATAACAGAGTAGAGAATGTGTGTAATATCTCTATGTAACAGATTAGTCTATATATATATATATATTACACACACACACATATATATTTATTAATACATACCTAGCACCACTTATACCCAATTTGGCAACTTTACTGAGGAAAAAAAATTAGCCTAGGCAAATGGATAACTGAGATGTAGCAAAAAAAAAATGTAATAAAGAATATCAAACATAATAAACATTATATAAACTTTCTTAAGTGTAATAAACTTTTGGGATGCAGCTAGTGAATACGAAAGAGAATTCCAAATTACCACCCTCACTCCTTTAACTCAACCCCAAACCTCTTGCTAGTGCTTATTGTTATAAATACAGTCCATTTTGTGTTTTCTTATAAGTTACTGAGAGTTTTGTCTTATATACTTTCTCTAGTCTAAACTGGGAGTTAATTTACTCCATAGAAAGTATTTGACGATGTCCAGAGATATGTTTGGTAGTCACAGTTGGAGGGGGGGTACTCCTGGCATCTAATGGGTAGAGACCAGGGGACGTTCCTAATCAACCTGCAGTGCATAGGACAGCTGTCCAAAGTAAAGATTTATCTGGCCCAAAATGCCAATGAGGCTGAGGTTGGTAAATCCTGCTCTAGCCATTCCCCTTTTAAATGAGCAGTGGGACCACCAGTGGAAAGCCAATTCAAGCCCTATAAAGGGGTCCACCAGTGCCAGGTGTGGAATTTTTTGATAAGCCCTTCTGGGTGGACTATGGAAGAAAAGAGAGGAGAATATTGATTTCCTTCTGTTGCTAATAGGCTCAGTATCATGGACTGTCATTTATCCCAAATGGTAAGCCATGGTTAAGCCTAGTAGCTTCTGACCTAGCTTTATGATAACTACTCATTTCCAGCTTACCCTGGGAATTCTCACCTCTCAGCTGCTGGATTTGCCGGCTGAGGTTCTTCCTGGGTTTCTGCAGGTGGATGCCAATAAACACCTGGACGCTCTGGCATGGTCAGTTGTCCTTTACCAACCTATTTGATTCATCACTATCACAGTTGGTTGAAATAAAATTCCTTTTCAGCATTTCGGTGAAAAAAAGCCTCTCTACCTTGCCACTTGCTCTGACATTGCCCCTACTTGGGTGTTTACCATTAAACTTATCATGGCTACTTTGCTAGATTGCTCCTGCTGCCCTTTTAAAGAACTGGGAAAGTCAATGCAGGGCTTCAGGTTCTATCTCTACTTCCAGAGAATGGGGAAACTGATATTTAAATACACTAGTTGTGGGCTGGGCACAGTGGCTCATGCCTGCAATCCTAGCACTCCAGGAGGCCGAGGCAGAGGTGGCAGGATCACTCGAAGTCAGGAGTTCGAGACCAGCCTGAGCAAAAGCGAGACCCCTGTCTGTACAAAAAATAGAAAAATTGGCCGGGCACAGTGTCACACCTCTGTAGTCCCAGCTATTTGGGAGACTGAGGCAGGAGGATTGCTTGAGCCCAGGAGTGTGAGGTTGCGGTGAGCTGTGATGATGCCACTGCACTCTATCCTTAGCAACTAAACCCTGTCTCAAAAAAAAAAAAAAAAAAGAAAGAAAGAAAAAAGTGTGGGATCTGGAAAATATCTCTAGTTTATGGGATTTTCCACACCTCATCATAAGGGAGTCTTCAATGTAGTGACTTGCTCCTCACTCAGTGTATGGTTTATGGCCATACAGTGTATGGTTTATGGCCCAGCCTCTCTCCTTAGGGCTTAGCTAGGAGGAGTTTCAGTTTTATATGTATCTGTGCATTTCTGGGTCTTTAGCTCTCCTTTGTTCATAGTGGGAGACAGGGCCATATGCTAAACCAGTCTCAAGATTTCTTGTCATTTAGGAAAGAATTTCCCAAAGTGTATTCCATGCAACTGCAGTCCAATGAGATCTTTTTTTTTTTTGGCCATGTTTAAACATTTTTGTAATGTATTTATTTTTTTTTTCTTTCTCATTTTTTGTTATTTCAGCATATTATGGGGGTACAAATGTTTGGACTACATATGTTGCCCTTGCCTCCCCCCTCCCCTCGAGTCAGAGCTTCAAGCGTGTCCATCCCCCAGACGGTGTGCATCACACTCATTATGTATGTATATACCCATCCCCTCCTCTCCCCGCTCCCATCTGCCCGACGCCCGATAAATGTTATTCCTATATGTGCACTTAAGTGTTGATCAGTGAAACCAGTTTGCTGGTGAGTACATGTGGTGCTTATTTTTCCATTCTTGGGATACTTCACTTAGTAGAATGGGTTCCAGCTCTATCCAGGAAAATACAAGAGGTGCTATATCATCATTGTTTCTTAAAGCTGAATAGTACTCCATGGTATACATATACCACATTTTATTAATCCTGTCATGTAGTGGTGGGCACTTGGGTTGTCTCCACATCTTCACAATTGTGAATTGTGCTGCTATAAACATTCGAATGCAGATGTCTTTTTTATAGAATGTCTTTTGTTCTTTTGGGTAGATGCCCAGTACAATGAGATCTTTGAAGATATTTTTGGGGAAATGTTTTTATGGCCAAATTCTTTTGGGTTTTTATTGCCAACCTTATCAAAAGCTTTAAGACACTAATGAGTACTGAGAGAAGGAATGGAAAGTATAGAGTCTCCCACATTTATTTGAATATAGAATTTTTTAATGGCAGAATTTTAAACACTGCTTAACCACAGTAATAAAATGGAAAATTACATGGAAGATTTGTTTTCATGCTAGAGTTTACACAGACAATTCAATCACATTGTTCTTACCCTCCATGGAAGGTAAGGATAGGCCAATAAGAGATATCCTAGGGTCGCTTATATTTGTCCCCCAGGGGTTTGAAAAGTGAGAAGAATTGAGTAAGAGATCTCACAAGCACATGAAATTAAATATTTCTAGAAAGCACAGATAAAGGATCATCTTCTAAAATAGCATTTTCCTCGCTAAAAATCTACATAACTCTTTCTGAAAGAGAATCTCAAGGGATTAGGAAATCCATAGAACACTTTTGGGAAATTATTAACAAAAAAGAGCTGAAAGTAATTGTGGGTATCATAATGGGCTTTGCAGAAACTACAGACTTAGGGATGCCATGTTAGTGGAACTAAGTTTATTTGTATTCTTTATAGTCTTCTATCTGAATACTGAGCCTTGTGCAATGTTGTACCATGGTATCAATTCATGACACTTTTATTCAATAATGGATAACTTCAAAAATGAAATATGGAATTTATGCTATGTATGAATCCGGATATGAGATAGCCCATGTAAAAACTGTCTACATGTTTGTGGCTTTATCTGCATATTCAAATATATTATAATTGTGTATATGTCAATATTTACCATGATCAGTAGACATTTTGAAAACCTCTTTTCTGCTTATAACTGTGCTAGGAACTGTGTATATAGATTTAACTGAGAAAATCTCAGTTACTTTGAAGGTTTTTTTTTTGTTTCTAAGATAATTGAGAAATCTTGCTGATGACTGGGAAAGAAGATCTACATGTGAACAAATTGAAAAATGTGACACTGACTTGCCAGGCTTTATAACCCCAATGTTCAAATTCGTGTTGTTTTTTTAAGGACTAACAGGAAATAGCTTGGTTGCCATAGCCTTGAGGCATGCTCTGACCTGTGCATCTCGATCAGCAGGAAAGGGGAGAAAGCTGAGACCTACTTGAGAAAGTCACTGCAATTGTTGGAATGGCCGCTATGAGGCTTTTTACTGCAGAACCAGAGCCTAGGATGTGCAGGGTGTTACAGCTACAGTTAAGGAAATTATATCTTTCCGTGTGCCTGGCACAGGCTTGGCTTATACCGATTATTATTAATTGTGGTTATTTTTATTGGAATTGTAATAATAATTATTAACTATACTTATTAATAACACCCTCTTTTAGTCTCAAAAGTGATCTAGTTTGGGTAGCACATATTCTTTCCTAATTAAAAAGGAAAGAACTTGGGATTTGGGAGTTGCTCAACATAGGTTTGAATTTCAGCTTTGATGGCTACCAAGTAGGTGACCTAGTGCTAGTTACATAATCTCTTTGAGCTGCAGTCTTTTTATAAGTAAAATAGAGATAATAATTACTTCAAAAATTGTTAGAGGGCTTATATGGATGTAAAATATGTAGCTGAGTACCTCACATATGGTAAACACAAAATAAATTACAGCTACTTTTGCTCTTCTGATTGGTATTTTCATCCAAGAAGGTTCAATTCCAAAAGAAGGACAAGATAACAGAAATCCAGGTAAGAGGTGATATTTGAAATGTGGTTCTAGTTATTCTACATACAGGGAACAAGATGTGGCCAGGAGCCAAGGACATAAAGGAGAGTTCCCAGCTCCCCATGGGAGGGCCTGGACGAGTCTGAGAGTGGTAGTCAGACTCATAGCGATGAGCTCGTTCAAAGGTAGGACATAGATCGTACTGCAGAAACGTAGAGAAGCTGTGGAAGGAAGCAGCCACTGTAGTGCTCAGGATGCTGCAGGGTACCCCAGCTGGCAACCAGGTACCCTATTTATTGGAGCATTATGAATTCCAGTTTCCATCCCATGATGGACTTTTAATGGTTTTCCTGATCTGTTCCAGACTGATACGGGATCTGGGTGTTTTGCCTGCACATCCTTAGACCATGTGGTTGAGTTAGGCTGGGGAGGGAGGGGCTAACCTAACCAAAGTTGATTTCTTTTTTTCTGGTTTCATGGTGTGCTCTACATTTGGGAGAGAACAAGAACATTTTCATAGCAGAATGCTTCAGAACTTGACCAAATTATATATCAAAAGGTTTGGGGAAATGGACTGCAACATTTTACACCGATGACATGTACAAGTAAATTCTATTGAAATACCATTATTGTTTTAAGAAACAAAAATTGTCTAACCTTTCATAAAATATAGTAGCATTTTGTGGTAGTGTTATTTTATAAGCATCTTTGGTCATAGAATTCTTACATTTCCACTCCCTATGTACCTGAGTACACAGTCTATACAATCACAACGTCCTCAGTCAGTTGACTCTGAATTAACCAAAAGAAGGAATATTGAGATGGGCCTTATCTTCTAATCGTGTGAACCCTTAAAAGAGGCAAAAAGAGTAAAGTTTGGCTCTGAAGGAGCAAAATTCCATGTTGTGGAGAGAGCCATGGGGCAGGGAATACTGGGTGGCCTTGATTGATGGCCAACGAGAAAACAGGAACCTCCACCCTATACCTTCAAGGAACTTAATGCTGGCAACAACCTGAATGAGTTTGGAAGAAGATACTGAGCTCCAGATGAGAATACAGCTCCAGTCGACACCTGGATTTCAGCTTCGTAAGACCCTGAGCTAAGAACCCACTTATGACTGTGTCCCACCCAGTCTTCTGAAACTGCGAGATAGGAAGTAGATGTTGCTATAAGCTGCAAAGTTTGTGCTAACTTGTTATACAGCAATAGAAAACTAATACACTATTACACACATTTTACTATGAATGTTAAATCTAATGGTATTTGAAGCCAATTTAAAACCAAAGGTAAATTTTGGCTTCATGTCCTTAGGTTTGGCCAACTTTAATCAGGTCTGAGAAGTTTAATGAGAGATTATTCCACAACTGATCAAACACTTTAATTTAAAATTAATTCTGAAATCCAAAGCCAGCTACATTTGGGTTATTTTTTACAAATTTCTGAATCACTTAAAAAGTGATTTTAGAGAGTTGATTTAAGCTACTTTCTGTAAAAGCTTCTGTTTCAAAATTTGTGGAAGAAACTTCATAGACCATATGTTTTATGTTTGCTAAATACCAAAACATATTTCTCAGCTATATAGCTTTGCTAGATGCTGGGCATTTCCGAACATTTTATATATTAGATCAAGTCCTTTTGCAATGCCTTTTTACTCACTAAACCTGTATAAATCAGAGTAAGTGGAAGGCTAAAAAGAATAAGATATATATCTCTTTTTGATGGGTAAATAGGACAGACCTATTTCACCCCAGAGCATAGATGTTTTCAAAGAAGCATCGAAATCTATAAAACTAATTAATGTCTGACCACGTAAGAAGATGAATTCCTACCTTTCTGTTGACTTTTTGTCTTTGAAGCTTTTTGTTTTGCCATACGCTGCCTGTTGTTAGTGCTTATTTATATTTCATGAGATACTGAGACTGTCAAATTTTTTCAATCTAAATGCCAGGTTTCATTTTATGTGTCTTTTTCAGAAGAAGACCATAATGTAGGATGAATTTATACTAGGTTTAAATCTTTTTGGATGATTCAGAAGGGAAATGTACTAGAGATGTAACAGAGGCTGTTCTAATCTCAACTATGTTACTATGACTTTAATTTACAACTTTTATTTTTCTAAAGTAAACAGGAATAAGCCTACATTTGGGACTACCAAGGTAATGGTGCATCATCTGGTGGGAATGATGCTTACCTTGGACAGGTACATTCTTGCTTTATCCTACTGCTACCCTGGCAAGGCATCATGAGTCAGTTATCTCACTTTCATCATGCCACATGCTTTTTTCCTCTTTTGCAAATGTCCTTCTGTTAAAAGGCCCATAATTCAGCAGCCTTCAAAATGATTTTATCCCTGTTTTTTTAACTTCAAAATAAATGTTTGAGATAAGAGGAAAGGAAGGAAATTACTTAAATTGTGAGGATAGGATTATATACGATTGAGCTTGACAATATGACAGTTGATTAGCTCTGATGTTTTTATGCATTTTGAGAAAATTGCAGTGGTTTAGATTGCTTTAATAATCTGTTGTTTTAAGTCAACAATAGAAATATGTCTTCAAAAAAATATTTTTTCCCTTTGCTTCCATTGTCTTAAACTCTTAAGCAACACATGAAAAATTGATTCATAATTTTTTAAGCAGCAAGGGTCTTTAAAGTATATTGATTACAAATTTCTCCCCCTTCCTTTCTTTAAAGCCCTTTCTCTACAAAAACTCTCAGAAATGGAATATTATTGAGGCCACCAGCAGGCTCCATTAGTTGTACTCCACCTTGAGGTTTTCTAATGAAGCTAGGCTGTATTTTCTGTCATTAAGCATGATTCGAAAGAATGCTTTCATTATCTCTTTGCATTGATTGTGGTTACCCTTCCTAAGGCTTCAGCAGTAACCGCGTTGTGCAATATTTTTCTTTTGGAGTTTTTCTGTAATACTTGACATTTTGTTGTTGATGGTCATTCTACTTTGGCAGAAATATAGAGTAAATTAGATTTCCTGCTTGTCATTTGGGAGAAGATGATTTATAGATCTTTATATGTAGTTAAAATCTCCCTTTTTCCAATACATTGTGGGTAAACATGCAGGATACAGCAGAGATTGCTAAGCTTCTCTTTTACAAGGAATAACATTCTTGGATCATATCTAAGTGCATCTAGCAATGGCAATGTTTGTCCTTTTATTTGGAGTTTAGGCTATTTCTTTTTGTAAATATTTTGTATTATTACATACAGCCTGATGTTAGTCATTTGAACCCACTCTTAGAATTGTTAGATGCTAATTTGTTCCCTAAACATGAGTGTTTCTCAGCCTTTGTTTGTGGTTATTTTGTTTGTTTCAAACTCAGCCACATTTGGCAGAGACCTAGTCTTTTAAACATCCACAGAGTCTGACTCACCTCAGGCTCTGGCCAACATTCTAATGAAATGACTCTGGTAGAGCATATGTTTCACTGATCTCCTTTAGAGCAATTTTACTGGGGGTCATAACTTTTTGCATGATATAGTGAAAAGCATGAGAGCTTTGGACTAGATATGGGAGAGTCAGAAGGCACAGTTCTGCCACCCTAGTTGTGTGATCTGAGTATGTTACTTTAGTTTGCTGAGCTTAAGTTTCCTGTATATGAAATGTGCCTCATATGTCTTTCAAGCTTCTTATGAAGATTAAATAAGATTAATATAAGTAAAAATGTATGTAATATACATTACAAATTACATGTAATATACATGGATATATAATTATTGAAAAAAATTTTACATATATACATATGTAAAAAATACATTCATATACACAGTAGGCCCTCAAATGCATGTTGTCTTCAGGAATAGGTTCTTCTTCTTCATTTTCCTATGCTTTCATAAAAACAGTAACTAAAAGCATCTTATGTAATTTTACAGAAATTGTCAAATACACAAATGAACGGTGAGTTCTCACCTACTCTATCTCTCTTGTTAAAATAAATGTAAAAAATTTATGATGTTGTAGTTCCTGTGGGTTGTCAGAACTTTATTACCACAGAGGTTTTATTTACAGGGTCACACTTGTTTTAGGTAGGATGAATTTAATGCTGAAGATGCATGGAACTGAAACATTCCATTCATGAATCTCCCAGAAGATAGAGAATGATTTGCATTTATTTATTTGTTTAATTTTTTGTTGTTGTTGTTTGTGAGAGCAGGAGCAGACCTGGCTTAATCACTCTTCCCCTGAAAGTTCTACTGTTGGTCATTTATAACAAGTGTGACCCATGAGGATGGGGATATCCAGAGAATGAATGCCTGTCCCAGCCAATTAAACCTGGAATTCCCAAGTAAGTTGTAAGTTAACTTTTCATCATACAAAGTTACATTTATTTTTGTAGAATACTTAGAATTCCTTAAGTGTTTGTTCTTTAGTAATAAATATGCAGTTTACTATATGGCACTTCCTTTAAAAAATGCACAGGAAATAAGGAATGATATGAGAACATATTGTCACAAACACATACATATGCAAAGGAGGGAAGAAGTCTGAAAGGGGGAAGGATGAATGGGTGAAAGATAACTAGATTCGTCTTCTGAAGCAGTGAACTCAAGACGGAGAGTGTGGGAGTGAAGCCTGAGTTTGGCGGCATCGCAAAGTCTGTCATTAAAGCAGTGGGTGGCACTGACGTGCACGCTCCCGTTAGCCGGGCACGCGAGTCGGGCTGCTGGCTCCCCTCTCTCCCTCACTTGATAAGTCGTTTCAATAATGTGTGCATTTGACACAGGGCATTTTGAAAACATTTGGACTGTGCAGGAGGAATATTGGAATATAAAGAATAATTTCTCCCCTCTGACCAGAAAACTAGAAAGTGTCTTGAGGGTAACAGCATGGGAGAGCTAGGAAGGCAGATGGTTTCAGGTTCTGATCAGCCAAGAGCTGCCGACTCCTGTCCTCGCGATGACTTCAGAGTGCTGTGTGGTGATCAAATAGCAAACTGAAATACTTATACCTTTGAAGGACATATGAATTCAACAGATCTGCATGCGAACTCCTTAAAATTTGGAAACATTATGGTTATTTTAAGTGCCTTTTCACAAGAAAGGGATAAAGTCTCAATAAATCTGAAAAGGGAATCTCTCCCATGCCAAACCCAGAAACAACATATGTTTGTTTGGATGAAAGAAGCTGTGAAATACATCATCACATTCACATTCAAGGCCCATTGGAAACTAAATTAGAGATACGCAGGCAGTGTCCTCTATGGAATGCTTTCTGTTAGCAGAAACCCAAAGCATCGTTTTTCGTTACTGAAGAACTACCTGAAACGAGACGCTGTGTATTACCCACCCACCTCCACCTGCTGCCTGATATGCCATTCCAATTACAGTGCTGCAAATTTAGGCGCTCAATCAAAGAGCAGACGGAATGCTGTGTGAAGAGAAAAGCAGAAACAGAGACTTATCCAGATATAGTATTCCAACGACACCAACAGTGTCGTTTTGGGACTTAAAAGAGCAGTTTATACTTTCAGAAGTTAAAGAGTACAAAAGATGAGAAACCCAGTTGTTTGGGTTTAAAGTGGTCAAAACAGGATACATAGTGTGTGCTCCTGTTTTCCAACCCCATGCCTCAGTCTTTATTACTTTGAGGAGAAGGAGCCAGGAAGGCCTGTCCAGGTTTTCATACCTATCAATGGAGGAAGAGGTGGTGATGTGCCTCTTTTTAGACCCTCTAGTCACCTGATAGTTGTTGGACTTTCACAGTTCTTGGTCCCATATAGAAAATGAAAAAGAGGTGTTGGGAGTGAACCTCATCTCCAGGAGCTGGTGAGATACCAACTTCCTGTTTCTGCCTACCTGATTGAGCATGGAAACTTTGCAGCTTTATTCTTCTGCTCTCTTGATGTCAGAGATGAGAGTCAGATTAAAGATTTGCCAGCTTCTAATCAGGATTTCTACTGAATCTGGGAACGGTCCCAGATTTGACAGTATGGCCATCATTGTTGTTAGTACTTCTCAGAAGTTCCACTTTTGGAATTTAATTGCTTTCTAAAAATTTGTCTCATGAATCTCCTTGTCTTCCTTCAAGTTTTCTCAGCGGGGAAATTTTGTAGTTTTATGTATCCCCTCCAAAACATGCTCATCAGATCCTCTTGACCCACTTCCTGTTTGTCCTGACTATGACTTGGGTCTGATAGATGTGTTTGATGCACAAAAGAGTATTTCGAAAGGAAATTTTCAACAGTTCCAGTATCATCTACCTCAGGTTAATGTATGCTTATTTTTAAAAATGTCACATAATTCTAATTGCTATTAGACACCAGGAGGGTACACAAATAGTATAAACACTGATTCATCTTTGGAGTGCAAAAAAGCTGCTTAAAATTCATTATAACCTACTAAAATAATTTTGTTAGGAATTTTCAAAAGCTGTTCTACCTCCAAATTTTCCTCCACAGTTTTATATATATATATATAATATATATATATATATTACAGGCAATTACAATTGTCTTCCTTGTTGTCAGAACTCCGATTTTGTTCAGATACTGGTGGAGTCATATATTTTAGAGAGTGAAACAAATACTTTAAGCCAATATGTGTTTCCATTACTCTCGCTAGATTGGCCATGTCATGAAATTCTGATGAATTGCAGGTGAGGGAACGTTTCTCAGGAAAGTTATCTTCACTCCTAAAAAGATACTTTTGTTGTTGTTGTTTTGCACTCAGATTTTGTTATGTAGGGGCACAATGGCTGGAGAGACTGTAGGCACCCTCTGATGCTTTACTGTGTGACTTTTTATTGTGTAAGGCAATAAATTTACCTTACTGTATATGAAAGTTTTAAAACAGCTTTACTGAGGTATAAATGACATAAAATAAACTATTCTTTTTTCCCTTTTTCTTTTATTTCAGAATATTACAGGGGTACAAATATTTTGGTTACATAAATTACTTTTGTACCATCTGAGTCAAAGTTATAAGTGTGCCCATTCCCCAGAGAGTGTGCATTATACCTGTTAGGTGTGAATTTATCCACCACCCCTCCCCCTCCTCCCCCCTTCTACCTGCTTGATTTCCGATGAATGTTATTTCCATATGTGCACAAAAGTGTTGATCGGTTAGTACCGATTTAATGGTGAGTACATGTAGTGTTTGGTTTTCCATTCTTGTGATACTTAGAAGAATGGTCTTCAGTTCCATCCAGGTTAACAAGAGGTATTAGTTCACCATTTTTTATGGCTAAGTAGAACTCCATGATATACATGTACCACATTTTATTAATCCACTCATGTATTGATGGTCACTTGAGTTGTTTCTACATCTTTGCAATTGTGAATTGTGCTGCTATAAACATTTGACTGTGGGTGTCTTTTTTATAGAATGTCTTTTTTTTCCTTTGGGTAAATACCCAGTAGTGGGATTGCTGGATCAAATGGTAGTTGTACTTTTAGTTCTTGGCATATGTACACACCTACGAAATTACCACTGTTAATATAATGAATGTTTCTATCACCCCCCAAAATTTTTCTTATCTATGTGTTTGTGAATAAAGGCAGCTTTAATGCTGTTATTAAAACATTTTATTTTTTAACCTTGCCTTACACACTGACTGCAATATCTAACACACTGTTGAACAGAAGTGGCAAGAGTTGATATCCTTACCTTTTTCCTCATCTTTTCATTCAGTCTTTTACCAGTAAGTTCGATATGAGCTATAGTTTTTTTGTAGGTGTTTTTAGCCGATCGAGGAATTTCTATTCTTACTACCTGAGAGATTTTTTTTCAGGGCTTGATGTTGGATTTCAGCAGATATTTTTCCACATCTATTTAGATGGCCATATGGTTTTTCTTTTTGGATCTGTTAATGGAATGTAATTAATAATACATTAGTTGATATTTGAATGTTAAACATTGCATACCTGGATTAAACCTAACTTGGTCATGATAACTCTTTTTTTATATAATGATAAATTCGATTTGACAAAATTTTGTTATGTCCACAAAGGGATATTGGTCTATAGTTTTATTTTCTTGCAAGGTCTTTATCTGGTTTTGGTATAAAAGTAAGGCTGGCATTATACACTGAGTTGGTGAGTATTCCCTCCTCTTCAGCCTTCTGGAAGGAAACAATTTTCTTGTTGTTATGTTTTCTATGTTATTGATCACTGCTATAATCTTTATTTTTTCCTTCCTTCTGTTTACTTCAGTTTTCATTTTTCCTTTTTCTAGTTTCTTATGACGAAAGCCGAAGTAACTGGCTTGAAACTGTTCTTTTCTAATATAGATATTTTAATTCTATTTGCCTTTCAGCGATGCTTTAGCCACAAATTATGATATGTTATGTTTTTATTTTCATTCAGTTCTATATACTTTCAAAGTGGACATTTGGAAATGTGGAATTTTCTTGTACGTATTTGGGGATTTTCCAGGTATGTTTCTGTTATTGATTTAAAATTAAATTCTAGCATAGTCAGATACACACTTTGTGTAATTTGATTCCTTTTAAGTGTATTTAAACATGTATCGTGTCACAGAATATGGTATATGCAGGTAATTCTCTGTGTGCACTTAAAAAGAATATGCTTGAAACTGGGACTTGGGGGGAAGAGGGGGCAAGGGCAACATACGTAACCTAAACATCTGTACCCCTATAATAACAAACAATAAAAAAAAATAAAAAAAAAAACTCAAGAGGGGCCAAGCTCTGTATCAGTCATAAAATCCATTAATAAATGACAATGGGTATATACTAAAAAAAAAAAAAAAAAGAATATGCATTCCGTTGTTGGGTTTTTTTATGTTTCCATGAATATTGTTAATCTTAATAATACTCCTATAAGTGAGGTATCATCAATATCCTTTTTTTCAGTTTTTTTATTTCAAAATATTATGGGAGTACAAATGTTTATGGTTACATGGATTCCTTTTGTAATGCTTGAGTCAGGGGTACAAATGTGCCTATCACCCAGACCCTGTTCATTGTACCCATTAGGTAGGTTTTCACCCATCTCCTCCAACCTCTTTCCCCCTGCTTGATTTACACTGAGTTTTGATTTCTTTTGCGCACGTGTGCTCATTGGTTAGTTCCAATTTAATAGCAAGTACATGTGGTGTTTGTTTTTCCATTCCTGGGATACTTCAGTAAGGATAACGGTCTCCAGGACCATCCACATTTTTGCAAAAGGCATTAGTGCATCTTTTTCCATGGCTGGATAGTATGCCATAGTATACATGTACCACATTTTGGTAATCCACTCATGAATTGATGGAAACTTGGGTTGATTCCACATCTTTGCAATTGTGAATTGTGCTGAAATAAACATTAAAGTGCAGGTGTCTTTTTGATAAAATGACTTCTTTTCCTTTGGGTAAATACCCAGTATTGGGATTGCTGGATGGAATGGTAGGTTTACTTTTAGTTCTTTGAGGAATTTCCATGCTGTTTTACATAGAGATTCCTGATGTTCTACTTAAGCGTTCTTTTCTCTCTGCATCCAAGCCAGCATCTATTGTTTCTGGACTTTTTAATAAAAGCCATTTTAACTTTGGTAAGGTGATATATCTCATTGTGGTTTTAATTTGCATTTCACTGATGTTTATGTTTTCATATGCTTATTGGCCATTTGTCTATCTTCTTTTGAAAAGCTTCAGTTCATGTCTTTTGCCCACTTTTTAATGGATTTGTTTGATTTTTTTCTTGCTGATTTGCTTCACTTCTTTGTAGATTCTGGTTATTAGCCTTTTATTGGGTATATATCCACATTTGATGGATTTCCTTTGCTAAGAAATGATTTCCCATTTAGTATTCAATAAATATATATTTTTAAAAATTACCTTGTTTGTTTCAAATTTACAAAAACAAAGTAAACAAAGATTCTGTTCCTTTTTTCCACAAATAAAAATTATAAGCAATCCCCAAATATATAAAGCTTATTTTTAAGTGTTATGCACTCATGAATAATCTTTGTAAAATGCAAGAAAGTGCTAATATATATTAGTTATTTTATATTCCAGATAAAGCAGTTTCTCTTTGGTTGCTGATACAAATAAATTTGTATTTGGGGATTCAATTTAAAATTTTATTTTTATTTTATTTATTTATTTTTTTTATTTCAGCATATTATGGGGGTACAGATGTTTAGGTTACGTATGTTGCCCTTACCTCCCCTCCCCCCCAAGTCCGAGTTTGAAGCATGTCCATCTCTCGGATGGTGCGCATTGCACTCTTTGTGTATGCATATACCCGTCCCCTCCTCCCCCGCCTGACATCCAATAGATGTTATTCTTGTATATACACTTATGTGTTGATCAGTTAACACCAATTTGATGGTGAGTACATGTGGTGCTTGTTTTTCTATTCTTGGGATACTTCACTTGGTAGAATGCGTAAAATTTCAATTTGATTCAGTAATAAATTACAGATGATCAAGTTCTTAATAATATTCATTTTTAAAATAATCTCCGTTTTGCAAATATTTTCAGTACAGACTCATGATTCTTTGGATAATGAAAGCACAGAGATTTTGGGTTCTACAGATAACAACTGAAGTGGAAATTGCAAAATATTTTATTTTGCAAAATAATTTATATGTAAGTGAATAAAATAAGTCTTGTTTACATTAATGGCTTTGTCAGATTAAGGAGACTCCCGAGAAAGAAGGTATAATCTTCAAACAATATTTAAAAGTTTAGAATTTTAAAGACTTTAAGGTACATGATATTAGAATGGAATTTGAAGATAGATTTTGTAAAATATTTTGCTTTAATGATTTTTGAAAGTATACCCCCACAAAGCAATAATTAGTAAGACACCGAATTTGAGAGTTTTTCTCTAAAAGCAAATATTTAAAAGTATATATTTTATTGACACATAGTAATTGCACATAGTTGTTGGATGCATGTACTATTTTGATACATGCATACAATGTGTAATGATCAAATCAGGGTAATTGGGATATTCATTGCCTCAAGCATTTGCCATTTCTTTGTGTTGGGAACATTCCAAATATTCTCTTCTAGCTATTTTGAAATATACATTAAATTATTGTTAACTATAGTCACGTTACTGTTCTGTCAAACACTAGAACTTATTCTTTCTATCTAATTGTATCTTTGTACCCATTAACCAACTTCTCTTCATCCCCCCACCAACCTTCCCAGCCTCTGATAACCATCATTCAACTCTCAACCTTTATGAGATCAACCTTTTTAGCTTTGGCATATGAGTGACAACATATGGTAAAAATATATATTTTTAAATATATGTAATAGTAGGGTAATGGAAATATTTAAAACTATAGAGTAAATTTAGATTTTACTGCATTTTAAATTTATAATTACTTCTGAAATAATTATATGAACAAGATTTATTTTGTGAACATTAATTTTATAGATCACACACCTTTAATACAGTTAGATTATTTACATGGTTATTATATATTTCCTGATTCATATTCTACTTTCAGTAAGGAAAACTCTACAATATTAAAAGTTTTACTCATGTACTATATATAAAGAATTTAACTTAATCTTTTTGAAACATACTTCATTTTTGGCTAAAGATGAGAAATAAAAAATTTTAGTCCTGGAATACTAGATTTCAGAAATTTTCAAGATCTTAGAAAGAAGAAAGATTAATTTGTTATTTTTCCTGAAATAATTCTTTTAAAAAATTCATAAAAATATAAGCATGGATGAGGATTTATATTTTAAATATTCCATAGTCAGAAGTTATTAGCAGAAGAAAGACATGATCTCACAAGTAATACACACACATGCACCTATACATACATGTACACACATGCAAATATATGCACATACATATGCATGCACACATATGCACACACACATACCAATACACACATACATATATACAATGTAGAATATCTATGTTTACTTGAAATCTGGACTCCGTTTTTATGAGAAATCAATCATTTTGATCTTGTATTTGCTATCATTTGGCCATTGACTTTGTTTGAATAACTGTCCTTGGAACCTTTAGACTTATGAGATCATTCATTCATCCTCATTCATTCACCCCCTAATCCTTAGAAGATAAATAACTTATAAATCATATAGAACCGAGCAAAGAAATAATTTTTCAACTCTAAAGGTATCTTTAAGGTTTGGGAATTATAAAGTGTATCTGAGGACTGGTCAAGCAGAAATAGGGAAAATTTATAAGGGCAATTCTAACTCCTTAGAATTCATAGGTTGTTGACAGAAGACTACTGACTGCTCATTCAGTTCAACTTCATTGTGTTTGTCTGATTTGGGACAAATTATTTAACCTGTGAGTCTCATTTTTTCCAATCTGGAAAATGGGGCTAATAATACCCACTCACTGACTCCTTATGAATATTGATTGAGATAATGAATGTAAAGGACTTAAGAAAGCACTTGGTATATAGAAAGTGCTCAAAGGTGTTTACTATTATCACTGTTATCCTAGAAATGTTAATTATTATGATTGTTATTTCTTTCTTATTTCTTTACTTAATATATTACTTTTATATGATTTCTTATAGTTTCTTAAGTTATAATTCAATGTTTCAAAGCTCCAAGTAAAGGTTGAAAATTTTAGTTAATATTACAGTTCCTGAAAATGAATGGTTTTGATAATACCACTCATCTACCAAGGCAAACAAATTAAAAAAAAAGCAACAACAAACAAAACTCCAATTGCCATCTACTATCCACCAAATCAAATTCAAAATCCTTTTTCCGTACATTCAAGTTCCTCCCTAGTTAGACCTCAATCTACATTTCCCTATTCCAAACACACAAAACTACATGCTGTTCCCTAAACTTGTCAGAAGTTTTCTTTCAATCTTTGTTCAGGTTGTTCCTATCCATGAGCCTAGATAAACACCCTGCATGAGAATCTCAGCTGGGACTTTATGGGAGAGACTGGACCTAACACATTGGTAGATTTTTGCTTTTACTTATATGCTAAAGTTTATTAACTGTTTGAAACTATTCTGTATTTTTAGAATTTTGAGGTAAATTTGGACTAATGAGGACAAAGAATTACCCCAGAGAAACCGAAATACCCTACATTTTTAAGATCAGGTTAGATACCCAATGGTCAGCTGCCAAGGAAAACCCTGAGCCACACTTCTAAATGGCATCAGTTTTTAACAAGCCTTATTCTCTTTACTTTCAATAACTAACACATATCATGCTCATTATGATATGAGCCAGCTATTTCCCTAGTCACTCTGCACATACTAACTGTAATTAATTCTCACGAGAATACTATGGTAGGTATTGCCATTTTCCCTGTATTATAGATGAGGAAGCTGAAACAGAGAGAGTTTAAGGATTGGACCAAGGTCACATAGATCAAGTCATTCTCCCTTCATTCTTCACTTTTGAATCTTTCATTATATAAATTTAGGGATACCCCATGCTTCAGATGACAATGAGTTAAAAGAAATGGAAGACTTCAAAGAAAAAAATGAAAAGAAAATTATTAAAGCCTAGATTAAAAACTCATATTGACATAAATTAATATGCTACAATTCTCTTTTGAAAAAAATCATATTTCAAACTCTAATGAGCCATACATTGAAAACAACTATTGAATGAAACTTGCATTCGAAATACTTCTAGCAGTTAACAAAGGCACTTATATCATATCAAGAAAAACATTACTAGTAAATTAAATTGTAAACTACAAGTAACATTCAGAAACTGACCTTATTTTTATTGCAATACAAATTAGATTATTAAGCAAGGTTCTTGTTCAGCTATGAAAGATGGATGGGCTGTTTAATATGCATGTAGATGTTTTTAATTAATTTTGGTGGTCATTACAATGAGTCGAACTTTTAAAAATGGGTTAATGCCTTATAATACTGTATCTTGGGCAGAATTAGTGTTATTCATTTTAAAAATGCCCACTGTAACAGAAATATTGCAATTACTTTTATGTTGAGTTAACCAAAGAAAGCAAAACTGGGAGAACTTAAAGTGTCATCTTGCCT
The DNA here is from genome assembly GCA_004363605.1 of Indri indri. Taxonomy (NCBI): domain Eukaryota; kingdom Metazoa; phylum Chordata; class Mammalia; order Primates; family Indriidae; genus Indri; species Indri indri. The sequence goes on along the minus strand of RJWJ010026722.1, from coordinate 1,366 downwards.
ATTTACTGCTTTCCAGTAAGATTATAATTAAAAAGTAACTGAATGAAGTGGTATAATGTTGAAATATTAACTGAATTTTTTCTATAATGCTGTAATACCCTTTAGGCCATCTGCTGAAATCATATTGCAAGTCTAAGGCTTATCAGCTAAAAGAAAAGCTAAGCATACAAAAAAAAAAATCCAAATTCTTAGTTTTAACTTCCATCTAGGGCAGTGGTTCTATTGCAGTGATTTCACTCACTGAAGGGGATGTTTGGCAAGGTCTAGAGATAACTTTGGTTGCCACACCTGGGTGGGGTTGCTATTGGCAACTAGTGGGTATAGGCCAGGATGCTGCTAAACAGCCTACAATGCACAGGACAGCTTTCCACAACAAAGAATCATCTGGCCCCAAATGGCAAAAGTGCTGAGGTTGAGAAATTCTGATCTAATCCACATGTAGAAGAATAAAACAGGGCCCCCCTACACACTTCTCACTCTCTATAAAAATCAACTCAAAATGGAATCAAGACCTAAATGTAAGACCTCAAACTATAAAACTACCAGAAGAAAACATAGGGGAAATACTTCAGGATATTGGTCTGGGAAATGATTTTATGAATAAGACCTCAAAAGTATAGACAACAAAAGCAAAAATAAACAAATGGGATTATATCAAACTAAAAATCTTCTGTACAGCAAAGCAAACAGTCAACAGAGTGAAAAGACAATCTATAGAAAGGGAGAAAATATTTGCAAACTATTCATCCAACAGGGGATTAATATCCAGAATATACAAGGAACTCAAATATCTCAACAGCAAACACAAACAAACAAACAATCCAACTAAAAATGGGCAAATGATCTGAACAGACATTTTTCAAAAGAAGACATGTAAATGGGCAATAAATATATGAAAAAATGCTTAACATCACTAATCATCTGGGAAATGAAATCAAAACCACAATGAGATATCATCTCACTCCAGTTAGCTGTTATCAAAAAGAAAAAAAAAAAAACGACAAATGCCAGCAAGGATGTGGAGAAAAAGGAACTCTTGGGCCGGGCGCGGTGGCTCACGCCTGTAATCCTAGCACTCTGGGAGGCCGAGGTGGGCGGATCGTTCTGAGCTCAGGAGTTCCAGACCAGCCTGAGCAAGAGTGAGACCCCATCTCTACCAAAAATAGAAAGAAATTAATTGGACAGCTAAAAATATATATAGAAAAAATTAGCTGGGCATGGTGGCGCATGCCTGCAGTCCCAGCTACTCGGGAAGCTGAGACAGTAGGATTGCTCGAGCCCAGGAGTTTGAGGTTGCTGTGAGCTAGGCTGACGCCACGGCACTCGCCCCAGGCGAGAGAGTGAGACTCTGTCTCAAAAAAAAAAA
>RJWJ010026721.1:0-22793 GCA_004363605.1 Indri indri | reverse complement strand
TCTAGTTCACATTTATGGCATAAATCAGTAAATGACAAAAATGTTTTTAGGTGTCTGCTAAGTGTAAGAATCTGTGTTAGAAAAAAATGACTTTTCTCTCATAATAAATTAGAGGTTGTATTTAACATGAAGTGAGAAAAAAATCACAGAGTCATAATGTTAAAATTGTACCACAGATTTTTTAAAAGTACAAGATGCCGTAAAAGTGGATAACTGTGGGTACTAGTAATGGGGACCTCTTAATATGGCCAGGAAGACCTCTCAGACGTCAAAATTTGAGGTGAACCTGGCATAATGAGAGGAAGTCAGCCACATATACATCTAGGCAAAAAGCATTCTAGGCAGGGGAACCAACAACTTAAAGTCTCTCACACAGGAAAGCTCTGTGGATTCAAGAAATTAAATGAAACTAGGGTGGCTAGAGCCCATAGTGAGTGAAGGGGAAAGACTGTTGGATGAGACTGTGTAAGTAGGCAGAGCACACAACAACCTGTCGGCAATTGCAGTGTGTTGGATTTTATTTTAATTGTATATAAATACATAAAATTATCTATCTATCTATCTGTCTATCTATCTATGAAAGTCTGAGTGTTCTGTACGGAATGAATTTGAATGAGAGGGTGAGAGAGTGAGGAGACGATTTAGAATAATACTATGGTCTTTTACAGAAGAAATCATAGTGACTTGGTCTAGTTTAGGATTGTGGCAGTGGATGTAGAGAAAACTGAATGAGCTCTAATTATTAATATATATTTGTGGTAAAACATGACTTGATGGAAGTTGGGAACAGTATAGAGTAACTTGAATTTTTTTTTTTACTCAAGCGGCTGAAAAATTAGAAGAGTGCAGACTGGGGTGGATAAAGTCAAGAGTTTAGATTTGAGCGTATTCACCTCGAATATGCAAGTACATGTACCTCACAGGAGCAATTGTAGACTGAGGAAAAATATGACATTCATTAATATGCCAACAGCTTTTAATGTCATGGGAATGAGATTATCTACAGTGAGAGTATATATAGAGAAAGCGAGGCCAGCACCAAGCCCCAAGAAATGACAACATTTCAAGCTCTGGCTAACATGGAGAAATTTGCAAAGCAGAGTGTAAAGGAGTAGGCAGAGAAATTGGTGGAAAACAAGAATTATGTGTTGTCATAGAAACTGAGAGAAAAAGCAGTTTATGAATCAGAGAGTCATCTGTTTCAATGCTGCTGCAATGTTAAGTAAATGTATAAAAGTATAAATTGGCTTTGAAAAAATGAAGGTTGATAGTTATTTCAGTTAAAATAGCTTCATTGAAGTGGTTGGTGGGTGGAGATGGATGAAAGTCAGGTTGGAGAGGTATAAGGAGTGAATGTGAAGTGACAAAGTGGAAAGGAGAAATATTAGCAATTTTACCATTACCAATTTTACCAGTTACCATTAGCATGGTACAGGCACAAAGACAAAGATATTGATTTATGGATAAGAACAGAGAACTCTGATTTGAAACCATCTTCACATTTCCATCTAATATTTGACAAAGTAGACAAAAACGTACTTGCGTAAAGAATACCTATTCAATAAATGGTGCTGAAAAAATTGGATAGCCACTTGTAGAAGACTGAAACAGGATCTATGCCTCTCACCACTCACAAAAATTAATTCATGATGGATAACACACCTAAACCTAAGGCATGAAACTATGAGAATTCTAGAAGAAAATGTTGAAAAAACTCTTATAGGTCTCAACCTAGGCAAAGAATTTATGAAGACCACAGAAGCAATCACAGCAACAACAAAAATAAATAAATGGGACCTAATCAAATTAAAAAGCTTCTGAACAAAGACACAATCAGTAGAGCAAGTGGACAACCTACAAATGGGAGAAAATATTTGCATGCTATACATGAAGGCCAATAAGTAGAATCCATAAATAACTCAAGTAAATCAGTAAGAAAAAATCAAGCAACCCCATTAAAAAGTGGGCAAAAGACATGAACAGAAATTTTCAAGTGACGATAGGCTAATGGCCAATGAACCATGAAAAAATGCTCAACATCTCCAGTCATCAGGGAAATGCAAATCAAAACCACAATGAGATATCACCTAACCCCAGTGAGAATGACTCTTACCAAAAAGTCCCAAAACAACAGATGCTGGTGTAGAAGCAGAGATAGGAACACTTATACACTGCTGGTGGGACTGCAAACTAGTACAACCTCTATGAAAATTAATATGGAGATACCTCAAAGAACCCAAAGCAGAACTACCATTCATTATAGCAATCCCACTACTATTTATTTGCCTAAAGGAAAAAAAAAAGACATTTTGTAAAAAACAAAACAAAACAAAACAACAACAACAACAACAACAACAACAAAATACGTGAATTCAAATGCTTTTAGCAGCACAAGTCACAACTGCAAAGATCTGGAAACAACCCAAGTGCCCATCAACATATGAATGGATTAACAAAATGTAGTATATGTGTACCATGAAGTACTATTCAGCCATAAAAGATGTGCTGCTCTAGTACCTTTTGTTACAACTGAGGTGGAACTGGAGACCATTCTTCTAAGTGAAATATCTCAAGAATGGGAAAACAAACATCACATGTACTTAATACTACACTGGAAGTAATAGATCAACACTTATGTGCACATATGGATGTAAAACTCAATGGAAATCAAGTAAGTGGGAGGGACAGGAGGGATGGATAAATTCATACCTAATGAGTACAATGCACACTATCTGGGTGATGAGCATACTTACAACTTTGATTCAAACAGTACAAAACAAATTATGTAGCCACAGTTTTTGCCCCCGTTATATTCCAAACAAAATAAATAAATAAATAAAAGATTGTGTTTTCTCAAAGGTGTAAAAAGCACCATAATGGCACAAAATAAGAGGGAAGTAGATTCAAAGAAATGATACCCTTGGGGAGAGAGCCTCTAAAATAAATTTGAATTCCTATGACATTCATCATTACCTAATGTCCAATTTCATGATACTATACTGACACTTGGTTGCACAAATTGTTAGCAATCTTGACCAATGGAAATGCACCACAGTGGATGGCAGATGGAGTATACAGATGTGGGCACAGAGAACTCGGAAGGTTAAATTCATGTGGATATATGAAGTGTTTCATGGTTTGGTCATAGTGATCTAGATGACACAAAACTATTAGCAACCTGAGTACAGCCGTCTCTGCTACTGTCTCAGGACATGTAAACTGTGTGCCCCTAGAATTATTATCCAACTGGCTAAAAAGAATCAATATGTTCTAAGTATCCCTACTTCTACACCTTGTTTCTATATTCATAACTTCTGGCCTTTCCTCAGAATACCTGAGAGTACAAGCTAGGAAAAAATGCATGAGTGTGTGTGTGTGTGTGTGTGTGTGTTTATATATACAAACACACATATGTATGTTGATATCTTTTCATATCATTTTACTTATCATTTTTACATCTTCATTAAAGTTTTTCTCCAATTCTGGAACATCATTTTAAGTCAACTCGCTAAATAACTGATTAGAATTTTACAGTGTTCAATAATCACTTTGCTGCCTATTTATTATTATATTTGTTTTTATTTTGGCAATTGTGAGTTTCATGTGAATGTGTTTTTTACTGATGCCAACTGGCTCCCATTGCATAGATTCAATGCATTCACATATTTGAGAACACAAATTGGATTCTTTCTTTTTGTTTCCTCTTCTTCCTTTCCTATTACTTGATAGAGAAATGTTGACTCAGTCCGTCTCAGTGACAATCTTAGGAACACTTTGTGACAGTGCCTCCGTTTTGAATATTACATCATCTCTGATATGTTATGGCTGAAATTGCTTTCTGAAGCTACACTTGTGGGAGAGTTAAAGAGTTACAAAGCACTTAAATTTACTCAAGTCCTGACTTTTTTCTTCTTATATTTTCCCCTAGATCTTGCTTCTCTTAAGCTTGGGAGTTTTCTGGGCCCTGCTGGAAAATGCACTTAAATCATAGACACTTAAATCAAATCCTTGACCCCACTGGACTGGGAGCATATTTCTTCTTTTCTCAATCTGACCACACCTGCACTTTATCTTTCAGAAAGTTTATCTTATTAGATATGTTATCTGTTCTACTTAATTTAATAATTGTCTTCCTCCTAAACTGTCAGGTAAAAAGAAATTGTGTGAACATTTTTTTTGCTATTATTTATAGGTTTCATTTCTTTTGTTCTAATATATTTAAAGATAAGAACTACTTTTATAATTTGGCTTCTACCAAAATCATAATTTTTTCTAGATTACAATAACACACATAAAATACAGATTGAATAGAAAATGATATCACATTTTATCTCTGCTGTGTAAGATATATTTGTAACATTGAATTTTATTCTGAATCCCATATGTAACAAGGACATTGACAAAGCAGGCTATATAGAAGTTGGTGTTTAAAACAGTTAAAGATCAGGCTGTCATTACTTGTGAAGAATTGTTAAAGAAAGTGGGAAGGTCTGAGCTAGTTATGTGAGTGTGTGATAGGAATAAGAACTATGACGAAAGGCTGAAAATTACTTGGATGCTGAACTTGTCTTAATAGATGAAAACACATGATAAACATTGGAACTCCCCAACACCAAAAATGAGCTGCCTCAGAATGGTGAACCCTTTGTACTGAAAGGGCATTCAATCAGGGGGTGTGCATTTATCAAGGATGATATGGAAGCAATTCTTTCACCAAAGAAGTGGTTGGATTGATGTTCCTTTCAAATCTAATAGTCTATGATTTTGTTAGGGTCAAATTGAAAATATTATCTCTTGAAGGATTATCTGATATTTTCTAAAATATCTCTTCAAAATTTATTATTATAAACCTAGCAAAAACAATAATATTTTTTACCAGAAGAATAAAACAGATAGTAAATGATGTAAGCTATTAAAAGAAATAAATGCTCAATATAAAAAAGAAATAAAACATAGACCACATCCAAAAGAAACGTTAAAACATATGGGATAATTAATACAAGTTGACATAACAAAGAACAAATTTCTTTCAAATCAGCCCATGTAAATGGAGTGAAATCATTCACTTGAGGGGAAGGATCATTCAAACTAGCGTACTGAGCAAAATTCAAGCACGTACTATTTGTACATGTGTAAAAAATGACTTAGAAAAGTTAAAAGGAAATGGAAAGGCAAAACTAAATGAATAAAAGTAAATAAGAAAAATTCAAACTCAAGGAAATTAAGGGTCACCTTCTTAAAACAGATTAGATTAAATTGAAAAGAAAAAAAACATTAAATCATCATTTGATTGATAAGACCTGAAAGTTTTTGTCCGACATTGAGATGATTCTGTCATTTTACCCAGTGAGTATCTCCTTGCTTGAATATTGGGCTGCTGCCTATCAGGCTTCTGACACTTATTACTTGAACTAAAATGATAAAATGTACATAAAGTAAATTTTACTCTACTGTGGTGCCATACTGCTCAGCAACCCTGTTTTTTTCTTTGATGTGGATTCATTCTACACATTGTCATGCTCTTCTTGTCACAGTATTTATCACGTCAAAAATTTTAAGACAGTCTCAGGCCTGTTTTTAGTGCCTTTTTTTTTGTTCAGTTATTTTGTAATAAGAATCTATCAGTACTTCTTGGTTGATTAATAATAAAAGCAATGGAGTGAAAAAAACAAAACATTAAAAGAAATAATGACAACAATACATAGTATAAAACCAAATGATGATATATATGTCATATTTGTGATGAATATTTGTGCTCCAAATATTTTCATACTATTCAGTTGCTTATTGAACTCTTTTCATATGTCAGCAAATATTCTAGGCCTTACCAATACACAATTCCAGCATGCATTTTAAAATTTGACAATCCAATTCTAAAATATTAATATATATGGAAAATTAAAGAATAGTCAGCACAATTTTGAAATAGAAGAATTGTTAATGAAGACTCAAACTACCTGATTTCCAGACTTTCTCTGAAACCAGAGTAATCAAGACACAGAAAGGATGATGTTTGTGTGACGATAGACATGTAGATGATTGGAATAAAAGAGAGTCCAGAAACAGACCTTATACATATTAATATATTGTCAACTGATTTACTGCAAATGTTCCAAAGAAATACCACTGAGTAATGAGTATTTTCAACCAATGGAACTGGAAAAATAATATATCCATATTCAAAGGAAACAAACAAATATATGTAAAAACTAAAAGTTTTCATAAAACTTTTGTATAAAACTAAAATTTATAGAAGAAACTGGAGGAGATAATTTCATTGAACTTTTGTTAGGCAAAGATTTCTTAGATTTGCTAATAAAATCAATGTTAAAAGAAAAATCAATACATTGCCTGCATTAATACCAATAATTCCTGTTCTTTGAAATATATTAGGGAAATTAAAAGAAAAGCCACACCTGGGAGAAAATACTTGAAAATTCATAAATGACAAAGGATTGGTATCCAGAAAATTAAAAAAAAAAACAACCCAAAAACCCCTCTCAATTCAATAATAAAAAATACCCCAGTAAAAAGAAAAAAAGAGTAAAAAAGTTGAATAAACTCTTCATGCAAACTTGAAATATAAATGGCAAATAAACATATAAAAAGATACACAGCATTGTTAGTTGTTAGTGTAATGAAAATTAAAATCACTTGAGATACCACTATACATCTATTAAAATGACTTAAAAAATAAAATGGACAATACCAAGTGCTGGCAATGATGAAAAGCAACTGAAACTCTCATCTTTGATGGTGGGCATGCACAATGATAGAGCCACTTAAAAACATATTTGGACATTTTCTTTTATAAGTGAATATATCATTATCATTAAACAAAGCCATCACCCTATTAGGTATATAGTCAAAAGAAAATAGTTATATCTATCCAAAGACCTCCATGTGTATGTTTATAACACTTTACTCTTTATCATTCAACCTCGAAACAACCTAAATGTCCAACCATTTATCAAATGAATAAAAAATTGTGCTACATAATGCAATAAAAAGGAAACAATCAACATATATATACACCAGCATAGATAAAGCTGTATGCTGAAGGAAAGAAGCCAGACATAAAAGTCTGCACATTGTACAACTAAATTCTTATGACATTCTGGAAAAGACAAAATTATAGGGACCAAAACCAGATCCATGGTTTCCAAAGACTGGAACTGGAGGAGAGAAATGACTAGAAAATGGCACAAAGAAACTTTTTGATATGACAGAAATGCTTTATATCTTGGTTGTGGTGCTGATTACACAACTTTATATATTTGTGAAAACTCAGGAAAATGATACATTTCAAAATCCAAAGTGTGGATTTTTCTCTATATAAATTATACCTTAATAAATCTGATTTAAAATATTCTCACTCAAATTAAGAAAAATAGAAAAAAAAATTTTATTTATCTAATTGGCAAATGTCCAAGAATTAGATAATACATCTTTGCTTGTTTGCATGTGATTAGGGAAAGCAATGCTTCCATACTTAGTTGGTGAGGTATAAATTGACATAATAGTTATGTAGAATAATTTGTCTATAGCTATCATAATTTATGCACCACTTGATCCCTCAAATCTACCCCTAAGAATTTTTACTAGAAATGTAGTTTTACATACACACAACTAGTTATGTACAATAATACTCACTGAAATATTTCTGTAAGTTTGCAACAACTTAAATGTCCAACAGTAAAAGACCAGTTAAATAAATTATGGAATATTCATACAATTGAATGCACACTATGTAGCTGTTTAAAAAAAAATGGGCCAATTTTACAGATAGGAATGGCAATGCATTATAGAAAATACAAAAAAAGACAAGGGCCAGATAACTGAGTATAATATATCAATATTTATCATTCAAAGTGTATATGTATATACCTATATGAATAGAATGTCTTTGGAAGTTGCACAAGCAACTATTAACGGCATTAATACATGGTAAAGGTGAATTTCAAAATGAAGGGCATGTGCTATCATAGAAAATGGCATACAGATTTCTTGGAATAGTAGAAGTAGAACTACCATGAAATACAGCAATTTCACTACTGGATATTCATCCGAAGGAAAAGAAATCTGTATCTCAAAGGGACACTTGTACTCACATATTTATCGCAGCACGATTCACAATAGCAAAGATACAAAATCGACCTACATGTCCATTGACGAATGGATAAAGAAAATGTAGTATATATACACAATGGAATACTATTCGGTCATAAACAAGAATGAAATCATGTCATTGGCAGCAATATGGACGGAACTAGAGGTCATTATGTGAAGTGAAATAAGCTAGACATAGAAAGACAGATACCACATGTTCTCACTCATCTGTGGAAGCTCAAAAAGTTGATCTCATGGAGGCAGGGAATAGAATGATAGATACAGAGAGTGGGAAGGCTGTGTGAATGGGACGGGGTGATACAGAGAAGTTGGTTAATGGGTACAAACATAACATTACATAGAAAAAATAAGGTCCAATATTCAATAGCAGAGTAAGGTGACTATAGTTAGCAACAATGTATTGTATATTTTAAAGTAGCTAGAAGAGAGGACTTGAAACGTTACCAACACATAAAAATGATAAATACTCAGGTGACGGATAAGCCAAATACCCTGACTTGATCATTACACATTTTATGCATGTAACAAATAACTCACATGTATCCCACAAATATGTAAAACATTGTGTATTATTAAAAAGATCAAGACCATGTGTGAACAGAAAATGTATGTTTCCTGGCTTGTTTTTCATAATTTTTTTAGTGATTTTAGTTTGTATTATTTGCATGTACATAAGAGTTACATGCTAAATATTTTAAAAGTAAGAAAAAAGAAAACAAATTAAAAGTATTTAAGAACAATGGCACCTTGAGCATGTCTGACTCTCTTTCCCTCTTCTCAACTTCCCTGGAGTAAGAATAAGAGAGTCAGAAAAGGCAAAATTCGGATTCTGGATCATGAAACTATTCAGACCTGGGCATTCTTCCTTCTTGATGCGAGGTGAGAGCCAGCATAAAAGCAACCAAGAGTAGGACTTGTCTTGTCTCTCTCTGGAGGTGAAAATCAACCAACTAATGAAACAAAACGAAACAAAAACACCTAAACAAACAAACAAATGAAACCAAATCATCATGAATGCCTCATTTTACCTGCCAGTTCTATTAGAAGTGGAGGGAATTCCACTGTGACTAGGTGAGAGTTGCAACCTGCAGGTTAGGAATCTGGGAGTACTTATGTTCCTTCTTCATCCCTCAGGAAAGAAGTCGGGCTTTGCTGTTTTTATTTGGCTGCTGTCACCACCAGCCTTCAAGAACAAAGACTACTATATTTTACTTTATTCTTTAACCCCCACTTCTTGAAAAGGAGACTGGCCTCACTGCTGAAGAAATAAAGTCATGAAAACAGAAAGAAAAATATAAATTTACTCTGAGTATCATGGCATCAAAAGGAAGAAGACAAAATAAGAATTTAGAAGAATTGGTTTATATTAGTTTTCGTTAAAGGAGTTTTTTTGCAATATGTATTAGATCTATTAGAAGAAGCAAATAAAGTACAAAATATTTTGTAGTTCTAAGCCAAAACTTTTGAAGTGAAAATTCAATACATTTACTGAAAGAAAAGATGACCAGAAAAAAAAAAAACTAGCTAAATAAATTATATTATGTTGCAAGGAAAATTATTAAACTTGAATGAATACCAAAAAAAAAACCTTGAAAAATTGAATTAATAATAAAAACATCCCCAACCAAATTGCCTCAGCTTCGGATGGCCTAACAGGTGCATTTTACCAAACTTTCGACATATATTATAACCCCAATGTACTTTGTGCAATTTCAGAAGGCAGAAATGGAGGAAAATATTTTGAACTCATTTTCTTAATCTAAAATAATCATTCTCAAAAACCAGATACAGGCAGTATAACTGTTATAGGATCATTTCACTCACAAAAATGTTTTGTTTCCTTTAGGATTTTTTAAAATCCTAACTGGAAACAGCAGTGATGAAAATAATAACACATCATGATCAAATAGAAGGAAGATGATTTAACATCAGAAAATCTGTTGGTATAACATACTCAAGGAGGAGCTGAAACAGAACAAAATCATATGATTATCTAAAATAATGGAGAAAAGAAATATGATAAAAACAGAAATAGTTATTGTAACAAGCTTCATTGTAGTAGAAATACAAGAAAACTTCCTTAGTTTGATAAAGCCTATCTAAAGTAAATTACTAAAATTAAACACCATACTTTATAGAAAAATGCTAATTCATTTGGCAACAAGAGGAAAATACCTGGTATCATTTCTATTTTATAAATAAAAAACTAGGAGCTCTGCCTTGTCAAATAAATAAAACAAAAAGAAATAAAAGTATGAGGCATTAAAGGAAAAAGTTAATGTTTTTCAATGGTTGTAGATGAAATGAGCATCAACATAAAAGAGTCACTGTGTCAGAAAACATTAGAACTAATAAAAGTTGCAGCAAGTTTTCCAGATATGACAGCAACACAAAAATCAATAATATTGCTAGAAAGTAACATACAATAAGATATATCAGCATATACATTTATAAATGTACTTTTTAGCATAATCATACATAATAGCATATATAATAATCATAAAATAGCAACTGAAAGTATCTAGTGATTCAGTTAAGATATAATACACAATATTTTAATAAAAATATCAAAATTATGTCAAATATAAAAGCTAAATAATTTGAGAGGTATATCATGTCTATGTGGCTTTTCCTTGGCACATTCGAATTATCAGCATCACAGCTCTTGCACTTATGGGCCATTATGAAGTAAAATAAAGGTGATTTGAACACAAGCACTGTGAACTGCAGCAGTTGATCTGATAATGGCGACAGCTACTAAGTGACAGGTAGTAAGCATCCACAGCATGAAGCAGGATTCACAGCCCGGGTTGGACAGAGGGGGATGGTGTGAGATTTGAACACACTACTCAGAACGGCATGCAATTTAAATTTTATGAACTCTTTATTTCTGGAAATTTCCATATAATATTTTCAAACTGTGGATGACTGTGGCTAACTGAAACTGTAGAAAGTGAAACCATAGATAACGGGGAACTACTATAGTCATATGCTCCACACCTGGGTTATGCTCCACTTGGAAGCACCTGAGCTGAGAGTGAGGGAGGAGCTTAGTCCCCAGAGAAAAATCTGGGCATGGTTACCAAAAGAGAGAAAGGATGCTTGATGGCAAAATCCATAGATATCCACTGTAAATACCCAAGGCAGAGTCTTCACTTCAAATACTTCAATATTTAATTAAAGGGTATTTAATTTAGGCACTTCAAAATACTTAAATTTTTCCAGTACTACTACTAATATATATTTTTGTTGATTTTTTGGTTTGTTTTACTATGTTTATACCTCAATGATCCACTTCATTTTAAATACATAAGTATTCTTAAGTTGCACAACTACTAACATTCTTTCTTTATTTTTATTTATGTATTTCAGGATATTATGGGTGTACAAACATTTTGGTTACATGTTATGACTTTGCCACACCCAAACCATGATTTGAGGCCTGCCTTTCCCCCGCTACAATGCTCGCTGTGTCCATTAGTTGTGAGTTTACCCACCCCGAAACCCCAACCCCTGAGGAATATTACTACCATGTGAGCACCACAGTGTTGATCAGTTAGTGCCAATTTGATGGCAAGTACATGTGGAGCCTATTCTTCTATTCTTGTGATACCTCACTTCAGAGGAGTGAAAATATAAGGAAAATATAAGGGGTGCTGGATCACTGTCGTTTCAAACATACTTTATTATCATAAGAGGAAATTTGACATGAAGTCTTTGGGTCTAGACTCCCCCCACAACATTAGTAATCCTAAAATGTTCAGCAACTGCAATCTACCATCTCAGGATATACAGTAGGCAGAATAATGGCCCCTAAAGTATGTATACACCCCAATCCCTGGAACCTGTGAACATTTTACATGCAAAAGGGACTTTGCAGATGGGATTAACAGCATAGACCTTGCAATGGGAAAATTATCCTGGGTTATCCAGGTGGGCCCAATGTAATCACATAAATCCCTAAAATTGAGAAACATTCCTGGCTTAGTAAGAGATATGAAATGGAAAAAGAAAAAAATAGAGATTTTAAATATGAGAGGAACTTGATATTGCTACCTTTGAAAATGAAGGGAGAAGGCGATGATTCAAGGAATGCAGCAACCCGTAGATGCTGGATAAGGCCCTGAGCCAACATCTAGCAAGAAAATGATGATGTTGGTCCTATGGCCTCAAGAAATTGAATGCTGCTAGGAACCCAGGTAATCTCAGAATCCTCCCATAGAGCCTGTAGGGAAATGAGGCCTACAGACACCTTGACTTTAGCCTGGTGAGGCCTGTGTGTTGGACTTCAGGTCTTCTGACCTACTGAATTAATTGTAAGCTAATACATTTGTTGTTCAAGACACTAAATTTATAATAGTTTGTAATAGCAGCAATAGAAAACTAATGGAAGACACTTAGATGATAAATTTTTTGTGTGTTTCAGGACTGTGAAAATTTTGCACATCAGTAAGATGAGAACTTTGTATATCAATTGCATTTTTTTAGAGCTGCTACAATTCATGTATCTTAGCTTTCTGATAATCTATTTGAATAAGTGACTGCTAGGTTGTATATTTAAGGAATCTGGAAATCAATTCATTTCACAGGAAACAGAAGATTATAATTTATGCAGTTTTTATTATAAAAAGTATATTTTTAACTCATTCTTGATGATTATACTGATCGTAGGCTAGGTAGAATATGCTCAATTCCCAAGCAATGAATGCAAAAGGGAGGAAAGGTTTTGTGATAAATAATGTTCCTATTTATATATCCAAAATTATTAGATAAGGGTCTGTTCTGTGTAAGTACAATGAACACTTTAATCAGACATTATTCTAATGTTAATTGTAAAGCTGCATGAATAACATTATTCATAAGGCAAAAAAAAAAAGAGAGAATAAAGGGGAGAGGAGAAAGATGGAAAAAACTTAAATTCAGTACTTTTCATTTTGTGCCACTAAAAACTTAAAAAGGAAGTTAATGGTTAATCAACACAAATTTAATGCCTATCATTTTAAGTCTGACTAGGCAGTTATTTTAATGACTGCCATTATTACAACATTTCTCTGTCAATATGAGATCTGTAACAGACAATACAACTCTCTTAATGTGGTACTTCAAAGAGTGAATGCCTATATAGATTTAAATTTCTGACGCTATCCATTTAAGTGGTGGCTCAAGGTATTTATTTAATAATCTGTTTCTATTTGTATTTAACATGCACTAAAAAGCACCATTCTTATAAAGGTCATTTATTTCTGCCTCCATATATCTTACTCCTTGTCAAGCTATTTATTATTCATGCCTCTGTCTGGCGCGTAACTCTTTACCGCGGTTCCTACACTTAGTACACTAAACGGTGCCTTAGTGGTCTGAAAGAGTTAATGTAGTTCCCTAAGCACCTAATTTAGTACACGAGAGTGACTTGGGTACTGATGATGAGCTAGCTCAATATAAATTATAGAGAATCAGTCATCTTGTGAAAGTAGCGGTTAAATACACTTTAATTGAGATTCTTGTTACAAGTGGGAAGTTTTAAAAGTGCTGATGAATTAAGAATTCCATTTAGAGTCAGAGTTAATGTTTGGCTATAGGGCTAATGCCTAGGGTATATTTAAGGCACCAGGAGAGTGGATGTAGACATAAGTAAGAATAACTCATGCTTCTGATGGGTAGTTGGACTGGATGACTTTAAAGTCCTTTTAACTCTGATAGTGTAGGATTCTATGCACATTAGAAATCTAGCCCTGGAACAAATATGCATGAGCAGTCACACTATAAAATCAGAGCATAGAGAAGAAACTATAAAAATAACCAGAGTGTGAGGGAAAAAGATGGACGGTTAAAATAAGAGCCCTGCTTTGAATCAAGGATTTAAAATAACTTTGAAATGCTTTATTTTGAATGTCCCTTGACTAGTGGTTTTTAGGTTTCTAGGATGAGAAATTATTTTAACAGGCAATTTTACTGTCTCCCAAGATGATTATACTACTATTATCTCTTGAAACAAGTATGATGAGAAAAAGTTATGTTTCTAAATGATTTTTAATTTTGTTAATACTCATGTGTATGATGCATTGTTTATTCAGTTAGCAGAACACTCTGAGAGTGCATATGGTTTTAGAGAAATAAACTTGTGGTCCCATAGGAGTCCAGGGACACAGATTATAGAACCACTTCTTTAAAGTATAATTTCTTAAGAATGTAAATTTCTTAAGAATTGTGATCGGCTTTTCAGGTGAAATTTAGAAGGTGGGTCTGAATTCCCTACGTGCCTGACATATCATGAACGTTATTAAAAAGGACACATACACCAATAACAAGAGAACATAGCTAATATGATGCGTCTTTTATGACCCATTTGCCAGGAACAATGTGGAGAGCTTCATATCAAACTTCACAAAATTTTAAGAAACATTATGATTATTTTACAGGTGCAAAAAAAAAAAAACGGATAAATGTTAGATACTTGCTTAAAGATAAACAGATTTCAATCATAGTCTGTTTCTACATTCTATGTTCCTTTCACTCAATGATGATTCCTATAACATATAATAAGGTATAACCCATATTAGAAAATCTACATGTATACATTGGAAAATATTATCCTATTTGCAAATATATGGAATTTATATTGGCAACGTTCAATATACTTTCAGTAATATAAGACTTCTGATCTTTCTCATGTCAGATAGTAAAATATTCTCTTTTATATTTATAGCAATTTATATAATACTTTCCATGTGCCACCATAGATTATTTTCCATATTTTAATTCATTAAATTTTCAGAGTAACATTTTAAATTAGAAACTAATTTTGTCTTCATTTTACACATGAGGATTTAGAGGCATAAAAAGGTTAAATGACACCCCATCAGTCTTATAGTTAGTATCAGAACTCCAAATTTGAGCTAGTCTAATTCTAAAGTCTGCTCTTTTAATTCTTTATTCATTGCTTTAAATCATCATATAGAATGCTTGATCAAATACCAAAAATATACAAAAGAGGATACCTAAAAAGCAATAAAAATATTCGGTTTCCAAAAAACAAAAAAAAATTCCATTTAACACCATCTGGCTGTGTGATTAAGGGCAATATAGGTACCTTATATTGGATTGGAATTTTACAATTCTCAAGTGATCTCATATATGTTATAACATTTCGTTGCAACTTTTTGAGGGTGATAGAATGGTTGTTATCTCCAATTACAAAAAAACTAAAGTAAATCTACTAGAGATGAAGAATCACTATTAATAAGTGGTAGATCTTCTCTGTGGGTAGGATTATTCCCACCCAAATAAATTATCCATCATATCCATCAGATAAATTACACATTTTGAGATCTCTGGGATTTGTAATTCTGGATTTGAGGTTGTTTGAAATGGAAAATTTCTGGCAGAATGGATTCGACTATATATTCAGAGAAACCAAGTATTTCAAAAAAAGAAAAAGAAGAGGTAAAACTAATGACTCAAGAAAAGCTTTTTACTCAAGTGTCACTGTCTCTTGAGAACTTGCTCTTCAACAATAAACATGGTGAAATAAAAGATATATGTGTGTGTGCATGTGTATGTCTGTGTATATATAAATATGGAAACATTATATACAGATGTGACAAGATTAAAATCTATATTAAAGTCTAAGTTTTCAGAAGCTTATTTTGTCCCCC
Organism: Indri indri; assembly: GCA_004363605.1. Taxonomy (NCBI): domain Eukaryota; kingdom Metazoa; phylum Chordata; class Mammalia; order Primates; family Indriidae; genus Indri; species Indri indri. The sequence continues at coordinate 7,008 of RJWJ010026721.1, read as the reverse complement.
TCCCTGACCCTGGCTCACACACATCTGCCTTCTAAGGAAAATTACTTATTTCTATAACTAGACTTTGATGAGCTAATGGTGCAATGAGTGGAGATATGTAATTATGGAAGCCAAGAGAGGCTGCAAGTCTATGCCTAGAAAAAAGGAAACACCTAGAAGGAAAGGACTTAAGATGGGAAATGGCCCTTGGAATAGGGATATAGTAGGGGTGTGAGGGGAGAACAACAATGCAGCAGACAGAGGGAAGATTTTTGAGGTACAGGAGAGGAAGGTAAGAAAGGAAGAGACGTGAGCAACCACTTTGAGGAAACAAGGGGAGAAGATTCATAGTTGTTTATCAGTGCCTTGGGAATTAAACATATGCATATAGATGTGAAGGTATGAATGCAAAGTTGCAATGTTTTGTTATCAGTTTATACACTTTTATAACATTTGATGATTTTTGAGCTTGCCTTAAACCTAAACCTAGAAGATCTTCCTTTATTTGGATTTAAAATATAAAGTATAAGGTAAAAGAAGTTCGTGTGAGGACTTGTTCTAATTCGTTCTGTCATCTCTGTCCTCTGATCTCTTGATGCATTTGCTACCGTATCAAGAAGTAGAATCGCCATCATTTCTTTCCCCAATATACTGTGGAGATGAATAAATCTTTTCAAATGATAGTTTCAATTTTATAGTATATTGCTTTGTGATGAGAATGTTGCTCCATATTCCCATTCAGCCAAGCAATATGACTTTGTCTGTAAGGATAGTTTGTTACACAAGATGATAATCTGATTTCAGGCTTTAGTAACAGGAACACCACTTTGTCTCCTTTGGATAAGGAAGATGTAATATCTTGTGTATAAAGAACAAATTGACCTTGTGAATACTGTAGTTAATTAAATGAGGACCATAATCAAATGCCAGTTTGCACTGAAAAATGGTCTGCCACCTTCTGAGAGTCATTTAAGAGCAATCGAGACAGTCAATGTGTAGGTGTTTATGGGCTTGACATTAGGTTATTGTAAGTGTTCTATTAGCAATTACTGCCTTTCTTATCTGCTTATGAAGAGTATTAAGTCTTCTTGCTGGATGTTCACATTACTTAATATTATAGAAGGTGTCCTGAGCATTGATTTAAAAGTTACTATGGATTCAAATGACCTGTGACAACTAAGTGGTTGATTTTAGGAAGGATTCTGGAAAAATGCACACACACTACAATTTGGAGCATAAACATTTGCTATTAACAATGTTTCCTACTGGTGAAAATAGTGAATACTTATAACATAAGTATTTGTCTTAAGGAACAATTTTCCAGAAGTAGCAATAGTTTTGTTCTCTAGATGTTTGCCTATTAGTACTGAATAAAGATAAGTAATTTACATTATTTTGTTTAGGAACCCCTCTGTCTCTTCCTAGAAGTGTGAACTTTATAGTCAATTTACAGAATAGAGTGTTACTTTATTTAAAGGGCATTGAATTTTTCCTTGTTTAGGTATATTTTGTCACCAGCCACACACATCTTCCTAGTCATATCAAAGAAAGATGATAAGAAAGAAATAGTTAATAACTAGCTTCTGGAGTTAGTTGGTCTAAAAAATTGCATTAAATGTTCAACAGTGACCTGTTGGTGAGCATATTCTGCACCAAGTTCCTATATAACTATCCCTAAAATAAGCAATTAAGTACTACTTTGGATTTTATGTCTACTCAGAAATTTGATGTTTTCCACTGTTACACAAAAGCTGAAAGCAATGTCAAATGTATTTAAATATGAGTTGTGAATTGTAGGGATGACAAAAAGTTGTTCAAAATCTTATAACCAATTTCTGTCACTTGATTTTCTAACATTTCTATTAACCATTACATTTTAATTAAAATAATCAAAATATCATCTGGCCTGATATTTTAGTCAGATTAGGGCTAAGCCATTCTTAGCTTCTGAATAAGCTCTGAAATATTAGTGGCCTAAGTTTATTTCTCCAGGGAAACTCACTTCCAAGTGTTTTATTTTTTTTTAAGATCCTGTCTTGCAGATTTGCAATATAAATACGTAGCTTCCAGGGTCACTCTCATGGTCTGAGCATAGAGCAGGGGCTTTCAATGTCTCAGCCAAGAAGTAAATAGAGCACTTCTGACTTTTGCTCATACTTTGCTTATATTTCATCAACTGGAACTAGCAACATTACCCTGGCTAATTGTAAGGCTGGAAAGTTTGCCTCCTGGGTATACAGGATTGAGCGGAGAAATGAACAATAATGAGAGTTAGTTACTATACCACAACCAAAAGGACATCATTCCTAATTATGAACAGATCCCAGTAAAATTTTATATGATCTTTTGCTTATTGAATTTCAAGCTTGTTGGTCTTCTGACCCTTTGAGTCTACAGATCTAAGTTCTATAGAATTGAGACATTTGGTTTTTTTTTTTTTTTAAACTTCTTTAGGCTACTTAGATCCTGTTAATTCCTAGTTATTGAAAGGTTGATTCAACAACTCAGTCTCTAAACTTGCTTTGCTTGCTGTATCACTGAAAATAGGAGCTATGGACTGAACATTTCTGGCAGAAAATTAACGTGACATGATTTCAAATTATTATGTGTGTAAACAGAGGGAACAGACGTCTACCATCATTAACCACAGACATTTGATGAACACCTACTGGGTGCTTGTCATTTTAAGACAAGGTGGTAGGAAGTTTAGAAAAGCCTCTGAGCAATATATGTACTTTAATATATACTTTTTAGGCTAGAGTTCTTAACTTGGGTACATGAAACTTTATATAGAGTCCAGAAGAGCTTTGGTCGGGGGTATATGTACATGTGCATATTTTTTTTTTGTATTCTCAGAAAGGTTAGTTGTCCAAAAACAGTTTAGAAATGGTGATTTAGAAGAACATCTTAATTTTTCATTCAGGAACACAAGAGCAATATAGATTGAAAAAGATATAAAGTAAGAAGTGAGAATGTCTTGCAAACATCTTAGGTAACCAGCTTTTATGCTTGGTGTTCTATTTTCTAAATAATTATTTTAAGATTAGTATGTACTCAGATATCATTTTGAAGCTTGAGGCTTGATATTATCAATTAAGGCCCTAGGGTCCAAAAAGTACCCCTCTCAGGTTTTTTTGTTTCGTTTTGTTTTAAACCCAGTGATAAACCATAAGCTTTTGGATTACAACTATTTATTTCATAGTTTCCCCCTAAGTGGCTGAATATATCCTCAGCATAAACTTAGTAATATTGCAGTTGTGCATGAACTTATTGAAATAAAGAAAAATATGTTCATAGATATTTTAAATTGTTTTAAGAATAAAATACTTTAATAAAATTATTTTTATGTTCTTTTAATATGAAAAAGTTCCATGTTTTCTATTAATAATTTAGGAATAAAATATTAATATATGGAATGACCAGTAAGACTTCCCTAGAATGTTAATGTGACAACATCTGTGAATCTGAAATACGAAATTAGCTTTTGTGTCTTCTAAGGATCCAGAAACTGAGTAAAAAAAACAGTACAACTGGTAGACAGGAATGAAAAATTTTAACACACTTTCTTTTCCAATGATTTTTCTTTTTATCAGAACCTTTATACTTAAATTCTTGAAGCTTTATCTCAGTCTAGGATCACCGTCCTTTGATAAATTCCTACAAACCATGGAAAAGCTTCAATTTTCAGGGTTATATCCTAATTTTCATTCCCAGTGTGCTCTACTTTTTAAATCTTATCTTTTTGTAAAATAAGTATGGCAGTTAGAGCTGCTTTGAATTCAAATTGTCTAGTTTATGTAAGCCCTCATCGGATGTAAGAGAAGCAAGGACAATGCTTTAGGGAACCTGGTGAAGAAATAGATGTACTTAAAAACAAATGCATATTGTAAAAATTATTGATAGGGAAAAAAGAGAAAAAACAAAGTAGAAGCTTATAATTCTTTTTATTTTTCTGATATATGTTTTTACTTTTATCTTAATTATTTCTAGAAAATAAAAAATGAGAATATTATCAAATCTAAAGATGACCACATTTAAATGTCTGTCTTCTTCAAGATGGGCTGTTCTGGTCATTACTAGAATACCTGTGTCAAGAGTCAGAGCCATTGTTCCATGTTCAGAAAATGTTGTCTAGTTTTATTATTAGAAAATGATAACTGATGAAAACATTATCTTTAAGGTTTGGTTTGTTTTTATTCCAAGATATCCTGTGATAGTTTTCAACATTAAAATGCTATGCACAATGAATCTCTCTCTCTCTCTCTCTCTCTCTCTCTCTCCTTTTCATTTAGTGGTCTATATTGGTCACAGTATAAATCCATCCTTTTTTAAATGATAAGAATTAAATCAAGATTTATTTCTATCTAAATAAAGTACACAAATATAACTCACTCAGACTGGAAATGTAAGATCTAGGTATATTGTTTGATTCAGTATTCTTGGATAATTTTGTGCCTTTTGTTATAATATGTATAACAAAATATGTTATAAAATGTGTCTATAGTGTACATATTTTCATATGAAGTAGATAAATAGGAAAATATAAAAATCAATGTGAAATTGTGTCATCTCATTTCTGATATTTCATGAAGTGATTTGGCGTCGCCCTACCAGGTAATAACAGCTGAAAGTGAAAAACTGCACTGTACTAAATGAAATAACACATTAACTATACCCTCCCCTCCCCAAATACATACTGTCTCAGTCCATTTTTGTTCCCATAACAGAATAATGGAAATTTGGTAATTTATAGAGAAAAGAGCTTTATTTTGGTTCACAGTTCTGGAAGTTGGGAAGTTCAAGATTGGGTGGCTGCATCTGGTTGGCTTCTGGTGGCCTCATGCTGTGTCGTAACATGGCAGACAAGTGGAAGAGGAAGTGCGTATATGCAAAAAGGGCCAAACATATGGAGTGGCCTCACTTTATAACAACCCACTTTGTAGTCACTAATCTAGTCCTACAAGAGAGAGAACTGAACTCACTCCCTTATGAATTAACCCAGTCCTGTGAGAGGGCCATTAGTCCTTCTTAATGACCTAATCACCTCTTAAAGACCCTACTCCTATTACCACCACACCAAGGACCAAATTTCCAACATAGGAATTTGGGGGGGGGCACACTCAAACCATAGCACACACTAAACTTACCTTTTTTCTTTTACTCCAGTTGTCTACATATGTTGTCAACTAGTATACATGATGCTGTTCTTCACAAACTGCTTACTTTTTTAAACAGAAGTGTTTGATACAGCATCTCAGATTTGAATAAGAGTGCTGCTTGTGAGAATTCAAATAGTGAACAAAAGGGAAAGACTTAAGTAATGAAAAGATTTAAATAATAAACCACTTTGAAAGAATTGAAGAGAGAATCAGGCTTAAAGAAGCCACATTTTTATGGGAGACAAGGCTACAAAAATAAATAAATTAATAACAATGAAAGCTTCCCGCATCACAGTTATCATCTCCTTTAAGCGGAGTTGAAAAGCATTTGCAGTGGATTGAAATTAACAACTATAAAACTGAGTATAGGAGGATACCATTTTGTAGCATCTGTTCTCACTTGGCACCATATGAGCAATTTCTTTATATAAGGAGGTAATTGACCAAACAACAAATGTTAGATTTCTAATTTAAGCCCATATATAAGAAAAGAAAAGCAGAGCAATGAACCACAATCATTTACCTTCAGGATCAACATGATGTCCTTTTCAATTTGCCTTTTTCCATTTCTAAGAGCCACAATGCCTCACCGTACTCAATTCCACCAAGCAAACTACAAGGCTTTTATTAAGAGAAAACACCATATTTATGTTAGTATTATTCATTAGAAATTTAAGATGTCTAAAATTGTCATGGTATTTTCATGGCTTTGTTTATTTATTTCCTTATTTATAGTATTATTTATGAGATTATGTAGGTTATGAGAAATCTGCATTTAATCATGTTTCCCACAGTTACTTGTTTTTTAATAAAATTTTATAACATAGAAAAAATATATATCATAGAAAATTAATATTTGATTGACCAACTTAATTAGATTTTTAAATAAAATTAATATTCTTTTTAGAAGAAGATAGACCTAGTATATGGAGAAATGGTAAACATCACTAATCATCAGGGAAATGCAAATTAAAACCACAATTAGATATCACCTTACTCTTGTTAAAATGGCTATTACTAAAATGTCAGAAAACAATAAATGGTGATGTGGATGCTGAGAGAGAGAATCGCTTATCCACTGTTGTGGGACTGAAAATTAGCACATCCTCTATGGAAAAAGGGATGGAGATTCCTCAAAGAAATATGTAGACCTGCTATTCAACCCAGCAGTCTTACGATGGGTACCTACTCAAAGGAAAAGAGGTCATTTTAGCAAAAATACACTTGAACTTGATGTTTCTTGCAGCACAATTCACAATCACAAAGGTGTGGAATCAACCTAAGTACCCATCAATTCATGAGTGGTTTAAGAAAATGTGGTGTGTGTGTAGACCTCTCAAAAAATAAAATTTCTGTCCTTTTACAAACTACAATTGTTGGCCTTTTCCAGAGGCGAAAATTTTTGGACACTATCAGCAGCATCCCTGAAAAATTCCTCATTGATCTTCTCATGGCTCATGGATTAAATGATTGGTTTAAGTTGATGACTCCTATATTTGTAACACAATCAAGAAGTCTCCTATAGGCTTCTCAAATTCAGTGTATTTAAAACTGAACTTTTACACTATTCCTTAAATTGTATGTCACTATCGTTTGCTTACTTCATATTCCAGGCAATACCTTGACTCTTCCCATTGTCCCCATCCTCATACTCCAATTCTAATGACTCTGTCTACCAATCAGCTTTCAAATCCATCCACCTGTTCTCATTGCCTAGTCCTTTACCTGGCCTGTCTTTTAACATCTCTCACTTAGGCTGCTTCAATAGCACATCAAACTTGAAATAACTTTGTCTTTTCAGTATAAAACCTAGGTTCTTCTTGTTAACCACCCCCCCCACCCCCGCCCAGCTTATAACTCTAGTAATCAC
>RJWJ010026720.1:0-22779 GCA_004363605.1 Indri indri | reverse complement strand
GAGAGAGAGAGAGAGAGAGAGAGAGAGAGAGAGAGAGAGAGAGAGAGAGAGAGAAGGGAGCATATGCATGAACACCTGAAAGAAGAGGAAAATGCCCAAGTTTGATTGACACGTATGTCATCTTGAGATGTACATACAAGTTGAAAATGGATGGTAGCATTGAAAGAAATAAAGAGGGAAAATTTTCCCAATGTGTGGAAGTGTGAGCACTGAACCTGCTTATCTTCTTTATGTGCAAGGATAAGTGGCCTGAGGTGAGAATAAATACAGTACAGATTTCTGGGAAGCAACCAATGGCCTCCAAATGGGATAGAAATCTAAAAGGAAAGAGCAATTGCATTGATAGAACGTTAGAACAGCTTGCTGAAGACATACAGCTGAAGTACCTACTTAGAGACAATTCTCTGGAAGCTTATGGTATCCTTATTCAGGACATGGCACTGGCATAAATCAGAGACATTTGTAAGTGTTGCACTGCTAATTAAAAGGGAAGTTGTGTCCAGGAACCAAGGGATGGAAGTTGGAGTGGTCCCACACACTGTCACTATAGCGACCTACTGGGGGACTCTGTGTTCTCCTGTCCCCACAAATTTATCTCTGCAGGGCTAGAATTCCTGGTTCCCAAAGGAGGAGCACTTTTTCTAGAGAACAAAGAGCTACAAGCTATAGTGTCTGCCTGGGATCTTTGTGCTTTGTGGGTCTAAGAAGTCCTGGTTAGAATAAGGTGAATCACAATCTCATTGGCTTAATTTAGTCTGGTTAAGAGGAAGAGGTGGAGCTGCTTTTCAATGATACGGAAAATAAGAATATGTGTGGAACAGAGATGATGGAAGAGTATGTATGGAACAGAGGTGATGGAAGAGTATGTATGGAACAGACATAATGGAAGAATATTATGAAACAGAGGTGATGGAGGAGTATGTATGGAACAGAGGTCATGGAAGAATATTACGGAACAGAGGTGATGGAAAAGGGAGCCTCCTGTCCTGGCTGTGACTTTGAATGGATGTGTACAGCAACTTTGGTCTGAAGCGGGGTATGATTACCAAAAACTCAACCCATTAGGAATGATTTGAGTCACACCATCAAGTAAGTCAGCAAGACCTGCAGAGGTAATTACAGAAAGTGAAGGCAATTTAGAGTAGATAACAAAAGAGCACACTGAGTACCAGTACCAGTTCCAATCCTGTGACCAGCTGTAGCAATGGTGGCTCTAGTTTATCCCACTGACCTTCCTCTTGTCAGTTTCCCTTCAGAAGAAGAGGCCCTTGTGAACCATGGAAGAACTTCCTCACAGACATGGATGGAGAAATGACTCTGTGAAGTACAAGGTATGGACTGTGGCTGGCTTCAAGCATACCGTTCAACTTTCCCTTCACAAGTGGAACTTCCACAAGGAATTTAGTGAGGTGACGACATTTAATGAGGTGCCACCACTTTAGAATCCATTCTTGAATTCACAATGAGGCCAACTACTCCCAGGTGACTCCCATCCCATGACTGTGCATGGCAGAAATATTATATCAGCCCTTCTAGTCCAATATAAGACTCCTCAAATAGGTATTTTTGCTGTGGCTCCCTGCAACCTAGATAAGACTTTCTTAGGGATGCTTTGCTCTTTGAGACCATTCTTATCCAATCTTCCTTTCTTCCTTCTCTCTTTTCTCAGGTATCAGATCTGTATCACAATCTTCCCCACCAACTCCTACTCCATTGTCCTTTTAATTTTTCAATAAATCTCTTGCTTCAATTAAGTATTATAAAAGTAAGTCTATTTTTTCCTCAAAATATTATTATAAACGTTTTGGTGCTATTTTTTAGAGGAGGAAACTGGGTCTCAAAGGGCTTATGAAATTCCCTAAGATCATAAAATTTGTGAGAGTCAAAACACAAACCCTTGTTGTGCATTCCAAAAAACATTTTCTTAACACCACAGTGCTATGAGATAGAGTGCAGTCAATACAGGAAGTTAGGAATGGCTTCCAAGAGAGAGTGAGCTTTCGACTCTAGTAAAATACTACATTTTTGCAACTGTAAAAATCTGACTTCAATATTTTGGCATATTTGGGGACAGAAATATGTTTTCTTTTTCAACTGAGATGATGCACATTTCAGCATTCTCCTTTCTGAATGGGTACCTATCCTTTGTGTTCCCATAATGCCTGACACTCCTGCTGTCACAACCCATGTGCATAAGCATGTGTTTTGCTTATTTTTTTTGTCTGTCCCTGCCATTAGATGGAAGAGAAAAATCTACTTACTTATTATTCTGTATTTAGAAAATGTTTCCTATATCCTGTCCCATTAAGAGACATTCTCTCATCTTTGATGCTAACTTTCATCCTATGGGAAATGGCACTGAATGAAGTTTAGCTTCTTCAAGTTGTGTCCTCAAAGCTCTAAGTAATATGAATATTTGACAGGTTCTGAGCAATTATAATACTTTGAAAGAACCAACTGGTCTAAACTGCTCAGTTCACTTCTAAAACTCTGTTCCTACAGCCTCTGGTAAAGAATTCCCAAGCATTTATGCAAGTGACAGAATAATTATTACTGCTACACTTTGTTCTGTGGTGTGGAAGGCACCACATATGAGCCAATTACAAAGAGAAGAGCATCACATTTAGTGACTTCCAATTAAATTTCAGGTGTGACACTAGGCTCTTTCCAAACAACACTGCTGAATAAGTAATATTTGCTCATGTTATAGTTGAGACTCTATGTTACATTCCAGTATTTTGGGGTTGACCAAGGAAGAGACGGGAGCATGAGAGGCACTACCGGTGCTTTACTGGGCTATGCTTGCTCGGGGTTGCATGAGAGAGTCCTTCCCAGCAAGAGACCTTCCAGAGACAGTGGTACAAAGCCACACCCAGAAGGGAAACGGGGCAAGGGATCTCTCCAGGGAAAAGAGGAAATCATAGCGGGAGCATAGCTGTCTAAGCGATGCCTTTTGTCTGACAGCAGCTAATGAGGAATCTCTGAGTGAAAGAGCCCCAAAAGGAGGAGGCAGGTGGAGGTTTACCTACAAGGTTCATCTTCTCTACAGTTAGTGAGTGTTGGGTGCAATTTTGCAGAGTATGCATAGTAGGTAAGTTCTATATAGCTAAAATATGTACATTTGGGCTATATTTAAAGATACTGGATGTATAAGAATTTGAGTTAAACATCAACAGGCTTTAATGCTAATGGTCCTAGACTGCTGTGAAGACGTAAGCAATATAGAGATCATTTTGGGCTAACATACTTGGGCCATCTTTGACCCATTTATATAATAGACTCAAAGTGGATTACCCTACATGATATAGAAAAAGAAAAGTAAAATGGGAATGTGAACCCAGACTAACATTTATCATTCCATCAGATATGTACTATACATGCCATACCTTACAAGAGTTTATTGTCTTGGCACACAAATTTTGCATTTTCAAATATTACAGGTAGAACTTTGAAGTGTCCTAAAGAAAGAGAGTAAAACAAATTTTCAAGGAGTATACACTCATCTTGCTCTCTCAAATGTCATAGTTAGAATACTGGGTTGATGACAAGATCTGAGAGAGAGAAAAGCGGGTAGGGAGAGGGGAGAAAGGAGAGTGGGGGGAGAGGAGGATAGAGTGAAAGCAAGGAATGGAGTGAGGATGGCTGTGTTTAAAATCTTCTCATTTCAGTTAGTGTTCTAGACTCTCACTAGGGTGTCTGTGGGGGTGCATTTATTTTTATTTATCTTATTTGAGTTTATTGGCCTATGGGATCTGAAATTACGTTTATGTTTTTCAAAAATTTTTAAATATTTTAGCTATTGTCTCATTAAAAATTGTTTCATTTCTGTTATTCTATTATCTTCTGTTATTGAATAGAGTGTGCCAGATCTTCACACTTTCTCTTTTCTTTCATATCTTCTCTGTCTTCCTATGGTGAATTCTGGAAATATTCTTTACACATTATCTTCAAGCGCCTTAACTTCCTTTAGCCCTTAAAGTCTTTTGCTTTGCACATCTATGTAGTTTATAAATTTTAACTACTGCAGTCTGGATGATTAAAAGTTTTATTTAGATATTTTTAAGGTCTGCTTTGTCATGTTTACAGTCTGTTCCTTGTACTATATAGTGCCTTATACTATACCTTATACTATATCCTTATATTATACTATAGTTCCTTATACTATACCTGATACTGGTCCTTATTTTCTTTTCTTTAATTTCAATAGATTTAGAGGGTACAAGTGCTTTTTGTTACATGGAATAATTGTACAATGCTGAATTCAGGTCTTTCAGTGTACACATCACCAGAGTAGTGAACACTGTACACGATAGGTAAATTATGATTATTTATTTAATAAAATATATTTTTAAATTTTGTAATTTATAATCCTGAAACCTGAAATCTTTGCAGGTCTGACTATCCTATTTGTTATTTCTACCATCTCTCATGATACTCCGTTATGATTGTCTTTTTCTTTTTTTTATGGGGTGTGTGTGTGCGTGTGTGTGCGTGTGTGTGCACACACGCAGATGAGTGGGTGTGAGAGAAAGACCAAAAGAGACAGAGAGACAGATGGGGAGAAAGAGGAGAGTGCCTGTCTGTGTGTGTGGTGGGGTAAGAGAAAGAGAGGCAGAGATAGGGAGAAAGAGAACACAGTGGCATGTTTTGTTCTTTGCATCTTTAGCTTCTTTGAGACATTTACTCCCATTTTTTCCAATTTAGTGAGGTATGGTTGACAAAAATTATATATATAGTCAAAGTGTAAAAAATAATGATTTGGTGTAGGTACACAGTGTGAAATAATTACCACAATCAAGCTAATGAACATATCCATCACCTCACATAGTTACTTTTTGTTGTTGTTAGCTAGCATACTTAATTTCTCTTAACAAGTTAACTTAATTTCTCTTAACAAATTTCAAGTATATGTTATTATTAACTAAAGTCACCATGCTGTATATTAGAACCTTGGAACTTATTCATTTTGTAACTGAGAGTTTGTAGCCTTTGAGCCTCTTTCCACTGCTTCACTGAGATTTTGAATTAGTTCAAGCCAGCCATCTGGGAGACATCGATGACATATCCTTTCGGATTAAAAGAGTGAGGTTTTTACATGACACAGGCAGTAAAAAATCTGACCAGAAACCTGTATGAAGGGAGGTTCATGATATTTTTTTTTAAATTTTCCCTTGCCCCTGGCCAGCAATCCCCTTCACTGTTGGGTTTATTTAACATTCACCCTTCCACTGTGGGTTTAACTCTCTGAGTTTTCATCTTTAGGAGGTCTCCTGTTAGAATCCCCACTGTGGACAGGCCTTGGGCTTTATTTCCTGTCTCCCTGGCAGTTATTGAAAGGCAAATTCAAGGTCACTACAGTATTTTAGAAATGCTCACTGAATTTGGCACTCCTATACCCTCAGGGTGACCACCTACACCTGGTTTGGAGATTTTGGGGGTTGTTTAACTCATAAGGTCAGAACCCTTTCCTCCAACTCAGTCAAAATAGCTCCTTTTAAAAATCTTTCTTTGAAGAATTGCATTAAATGTCTTGCATTAAAATATTCTGCTGGTAAGAAGAAAATGAGGCAGGAAGGAAAGAAGGAAGGAAAAAAACTCACTCATTTAGATCACAATACATATGCACATTTATATTCTGAATTTTGAAATTAACATTATAATGCAACTGTTTGCATCCTTAAAAATATTATGAGCATCATTCTCAATAACTAGGTAATAGTCTACCCTAGGAAAGACTCATGCCTTTATCCAACTGTGAACAATGAATATGATTTTCTCTTATAGATGTGAGGAAATTAGAAATCACTTGAGAAGTTGTTGTTTTTTCTTTTCTTTTTTAATGACAGCTTCTAGAAGCCCCATTCCCAAAGATTCTGACTCTGTACTACTCATCTACTTATTTGGATCTTGGAAAATGCATTTTTAAAAACTCTTTGGATGATTTGAGAACTCAGCTAGGTTTGTGATATGCTGAATTATTCCAGATGTCTTTTGAAATTAATCAAGATGAACTCAGAGGATAGTTCCTTGTCTCTAAACTTACGACAGAGCTAGAGAATGATAGATTCTGGATCAGAACTCAGACTCTTGTCTTCCAGAGCAGCAGTATTGAAAATCACAGTTGCATCCAAACTATGGAATTTACTCTAATAGTCAGTCTAGTCACTGCTTATTGGACAGAAAATATTTGTTTTGAACAGTGTTTCACTTCATTGACATAAAATTGCAAAAAGAAAAAAAAAAAAAAGCCTGACAGATTTCTCAAGTCTTGTGCAACAATAAAAAATATATGTGAAGGCGGAGTCAATTCCTCAGCCTCCTGAACACATGCCCTCCGCCCTCCACTCCAGGGAAAAAATGATTTCCATTTAAAAGGTGTTTTGACATTGATTAGCTGAGACTAAATTCCCACATAACTCAACTGCTTGAAAATACAGTCATAGCTGATGGCTCTTCCTGGATTCAGCCAAAGAAACATTAAGCAGCATCTAAAGAAACATCTGTTTTTTCATATGTATGAACAGTTTTTGTTATAAATCCTATAGGATTCTTGCAATTCATTATGAAAGAAAAACCTGTATGATCATTTTAAAGACCATCTGCTTGGAGTTTAGGATCATCACCTCCCTGGGCTTTCTGGAGCACTGAGTCCAAGAGGAAATAACAAACATGCTGTGAAAATTCATACACTACCCACACCCCCAATATTAATAATGTAGATGCCTTTCTTTTCCCTTGATTGAAATGTGGTTCAGGAAGAACTGAAGGTTTTCCACTACATTTGGAAGATTTTCATCTCTTTGAAGTAATGTTACCTTGGAGCTAGAAACAGTTTTTGTAGATCTAAAGCTCTGGCTATCAACAGTAGAAAATTTATTTTTATCAACTTTTTTTTCTCCCCATTTGATATATTATTGGTCTCTTTAAAATATCAGTTGAATAGCATGCAAAGGAATATTTGTCGAGCTGTCAGCACCTTGTGATTAATACAAATGTGGCTCAGGAAAAAAAAAATAAAAGCAACAACACAAAACACACAGTTGATAATATTTGAGTTTTGAAACCACAGAGACATCAAAGTCTTTCTTGATGTTGCTGCAAAATGTTACCAAAGCAATTACATTTTACACTTTGTCTTCTAAGAGTAACATCACATGGAAAACTTTACAATTTTATAAGATATAAAGATGCCACTGGAGAAACTTATTATTGAAAATTCAGAAAGCAGTATCAAAATGGAGTTGAAGTGACCTCTTTGTCTATGTAAAAAAAAGTCATGTGAAGTAAACCAGGGAAAATCTATGTTTTCTCTACATCCTAGTTAAGATGGGTCTTCAATTGATTTGTCAGTGCTACAAACTCACCATTCTCCTATTAAACGCCTGTAAACATGGAAACACCATTTTCAGGGAAGAAGACATCACAGAATTTTCCTATTGCTCTGAGGCATATACACATATGGCCCCCTTCTTGTGCACTCTCTCTTTTTCTTTTCTTTTTTTTTTTTTTTCTGTATTGAGCCAAACCTCAATTTTCCCAAGATATACATTCAAAGCTTGAATGAAAGAATAGGGTATATCCTTACTATAATCATGAACCTAAGATTTGGGTAGAAGTGACAAGGAAAAATACTGGTCTCCACTTCTTATTCATTGTGTGATCTCAGGTAAGTTGAACATCTATTCTGAGGCTCAATTTCCCAATGAGAATGCTGAGCCCATAACATAGTCACAGAGTCCAGTTGTGTCCAAAGGTGCATCACAAATACTCGGTACGTACATCATAGAACGCTTATTCTAAAAACCAAAATTTTTATGCTGCATGATTTTTATTGTGTTTGAATATTCTATTTGAAACAAGATTTTTAAACTCTTCCAGCCAAGAGATAAAGTTTATACTTTCTTCATATTTTATGAGAGCCTAGTTTTGAACTAGAAACATACTAGCCGTCAGTTAGGGTTGATTGATTGTTGGCTTCATTTAATTGATTAAATAGCTGGAATAGTAACACTCACTCTTTCTTTTATTAGATTCTCTCATTGCATATTATTTTTAACAGTGACGACATATACCCCTTGCCGAAAAAAAAAAAAAAAAAAAAAAACAGAAAAGAAGGGGAAAAAAAAAAGAATTCCAGTCAAGCAAAGTTAGATATAGACAGGTCCTCTTGTTCAACTTCTGCTTTAAGCATTAAGAAAAGCTAAAATGAGCACATCTTCAGTCGTGATGTAGAGAACAGAGATAATTGTTGCGCTCAGAGAGGAACTCTGACAGGTAAGACTGAACCTACACTGCTGAGGACTAGGGTTAATACCAAACCTCATCAGTTCTTAGCTCTGTAAGTTTGTTAAGTCACTTCTCTTTGTCTGAGCATGAAATATGTTTTTGCAAAATGGTATTAATAATTTATGTTCTGCTTATCCTATAGATGTGTTAAGAAGTAAATAGTTGTCAAAAGATGAAATGATTAATGATAAATAAATGAGAAGCTAATTCTTTAATGTTGCATTGGCATTCATGGAGGATTGGCTCCTAGTTCCTTGAAATAAGGCATTTTTTTCCAGCAATTTATTAGAGATTAGAAAAGTTCAGGTTCTAGACTATTCTAGGTCAAAACTTGGATCAAGAATCATCTCTATTTCTTCTGGTTCAAACAAAGACAATAGCTATGAGACAGTTATTTTTGTCTCCTAAATCCTTTATATATATTAGAAAGTACTAAGTTTTAGGAGGAAGAACCCCAGGCATAGCATTAGAAATTAGAAATCTGTGTGGGAATTCTAGTTCTGTCATGTGTGGTTGTATTGTGGGCCTTATCTGAGTTTCCTCATCAGCCATAGGGGCAATAATACCCTCTCTGTCTCTCCCATATAGTGATACATTGGGTTCAAAGGGAAATAAATAATGCCACAATTACTCTCATATCCCACAGAATTTGGGGACATTTCAGGGAAAGTCTTAAACCAGGAACCTTGAATTAGTTTAAAAGGAAACCCAGGGAAAATGGCTATACGCTCTATCCTTTGCCTCTGCTATTTTGGTTGGCTGACTTTATCAGAATTCCTGCTCCTGTCACCTATGAATAGATTTGGGGAGGGCGCCCTCCCATCTAATGAGCCTGAGTCCCTTCAACTTATGGGTTGCTCCATGACAAGTGACGCTCCCCATTAAGCCACATCTGGGAGAAATGTGTTTTCATGAGAACGTTAGATACTTCAACAGAGTCTCATGGAAGAACAGGGATATCTAAACAAAAGAGTCTTACAGGAATATGCAGACAGACCAAGATTTGCAGATCAGAGACACAATATAGCAGGCAGTCCTGGGATGTATGGGTACTCATTATTTCACAAAAATATCAAAATAATGAGTATCTCTAGGAAAGGAGAGAAGGACGAAACTGGGTATGAGCTCACAGGGCCCTTTAGGGAACCTACCTAATCTAACCTGAATTTTGATTACACAGATGTTCACTTTATGATTATTTGTAATCCGTCCATGCATGAATTATATATTTTCAAATGTACATTTAACATTAATTTATGGAATATAAAAGAATAAGGGATGAAATATTATGCATCTGGAATCTAAAGTAGGATTAGTGTCAATCAGTTACCTACCTAAGACAATAAACCCATTCTATACCAAGCCACTGCTGGTGGAGCTAGTGTTTGAGATTGCCTCAAAGAGTAGCACACAACACTTCTGGGTCAGTTTATTTAATCATTGTTTACCATATTTATGTTAGCAGAAACAGGCAAATGAAACACAAAAAGTTAATTTGGTAGCTGTTTATGAACTTGGACTAAATAACAATTCTTAATAACATTTGTTTTAGTAAATAGCTATTAAAGTGGGAATATAGGGATTTATTAAATGTGCTCTATTTTACAACAGTGACATTCTTTGACATTTAGACTTCACTCACACCCAGATTTAGAGACGACTTCTGAGCTTAGTGCTGGCAGTAAACAGTCAAGCAGACTTTTATTCAGTGAGAGATTGGCAATACAGATGGACAATGGCCAGAACATATTTAATGACGGAACTCTGACCCCTAACCCCTGCAGCAACCAGTTCTGGAAGCCAAACTGTCTTTACAGCAACTGGCTTTAAAAGGTAAGGACCTTTTCAGTGATTGCCAGCTGCCCTAATTTTTGTCCCTACTTCCAATTCAGGAACCAACCAGAGAAAGGCAAATATACTCCCCAAACCAATCACACAGGTCTCCCTGCGTCTAGTTGACAACTGGTTTCCCTAACTGCCAATCAGAGCACACCTGAAGTCTTCCCATTATTTTCATTGTAAAGTTTCCGCATTGCCCTGCCTGCCTTTGAGTCTGTGCCAAATACAAGGGACTTCCTGAGAGAGCAAATTCTAAATAAATTGTTGTTCTCATTTGTGTTCCCCACTGCTTATTACCTCGCCCAATTTTCATTAAAAACAACAATAACAATAATTACATCACAAACCTCTCACCCTGCTCCTATTTCATTCCTAGTTGCAGAAAAAGTAACAGCGTTGGAGGAAAAAAGTGTGTCGATATTATGTATGTTCACTTGACAACTGAGAAAGCACTAGCCAAGATCATTATAAGGGCAATGTAGCACTAGGGGAAAATATGGAGTTAAATTTAAAAAAAAATAAAGCCTACATGCATAAATAAGTATATGTACACACACACACACACATTTGAAACATTGTACTGACTTGAAACATAGAAAAGTAAGAAATGGTAGTTTTACTTAGTGGTTGTATTATGTATGGTGTTTCATCTTTTAAAATCTTATTTTAATATTCTTTATGAAATTGTTTTTAAAAATGAAGGGCAACTCTTACCTAAATGAACTCAACAGGTCTTCTTGGCCTACTCTCTGACAGAAGCTTTTGTACCTACACAACTCATCTAATTATGACTTCTAAATGATTTCCTTAATAGATACCATAAACTGCTATGCAAATGCAAAAGTGATGTTTATGCTAAAAGGCTATTTAAATACCAAAAAAAAACCCCTAAATTTGTGTGCCTAAAATGCACACTGGCTGAGGTGCCCTGATTTTGGAAATTAAGGGCTGGGGTGTCTGTCATAGTGTGGCCAATGCATCTCTGATCTGCTGCTTTAGCTGGCAACGATGAACCAGAAAGGAACAATGGAATAAAGCTGAGTTGGGAGTACCTGTGCCCCTACAGAAACAAATTACATTGAGACGGGCTGGAGTATGACAAGAAACCATGCAAAATGCCTATAAAGTGCAATATATTCGGAACATACAATCAAATCTTAAGGTGATGGAAAGAACCAGTGGTCAGGAGACCTCATGTGTTTGTGCAACCTTGTAACTAACAAGGAGTGGGGCTGACTTGGAAGGTTCATCTGCTTTTTGGTTCTCTGTTTCCCAATAGCCAAGAGAAGGACTTTAGATGTGATGATTTCAGAAGGCCACTTCAGCTTGGACATTCCATTCTAGTATAGCTCTAGATATTGCATTCGATTTCATATTATTTCTATCTGGCCTTGAAGCACACCATTAATCCTCAATTGTACTGCTATCCAGGTAAGAGGAGAGAATCATCAAATCAGAAAAAAATAATCCAAGAAAGTTAGGTAATGGGAAAGGAAAAAAAAGCTAACTTGTCTGTTATAGTTCATTTCACATGTAGAGGGAGTTAAGATGGGAAAAGTTTCAGAAGGTAATTACATATTGTCTGCAATCAATAGAACACACTGGGGAGAGAAAAGCTACTTGTGTTACACTTAGAATTAGGGCTTCATATTGTAGCTTGAATTATTCTTGGTCACAGCAGCTGGAGCAACACTTAACAAAGCCAGAGCTTACTCCAAAAATTTCCAACTCAAGCTCTGTCCTCTCTCCAAATCTCTGTATCCCCATAGTCAAAAATATCAGTTCTCAATCACACTTTAGACTATACTCAGATTTTGTGAGCAGTTGTAAAGTGTGATGGTAATCATTTGTCACTATTAGTAGTAACTAAGGGTATCAAACAATTAATTTGAAATGTGTAATTCAGTGAGGTTGTTGTTGATAATTCCATTTCCACTGCTTGCATTATGCAATGCTTCTTGAATCAGCGAGTGTGATGAAGTTAGATTTAGTGCACTAATTCCTGTGCTTTACACCAATTATTTCCATAGACATGTGACTTGTGTGATTGTTGGCAGATGCCACAGTAAAACCAGCATGCTGATCAATAGTCTTATTGGTAGGACTCAGCCTCTCATTCAGACCCTCTCCTCTATGTGTGGTCCCCAAGGCAGGAATGGCATTTTACCACTCCTCCCCAAATGTTCAAGCTGGGAGCCTCAGAGTTATCTTTAATTGGTCAGGATTCTTGATTTTAGGTGCTAGAGACAAAGCTCAAAATGGCTTTTGAAAACAGTGAATATTTTGGTCTGTCCAACTTGAATTCTAGCCTCCGAATCAGCTGGTTCTGAGGATTCTAACAATATCATCAAGCATTTGTTCTTAGCTTCTCCTCTCTTGGCTGTGATTGTCTCTGGTCCAGCTTCATTCTCAGACTGTTGCTCTCCGTTGGGAAAATATGACCAATGGTAGCTCTGGGGTTAATCCATTATTACATTTTGCATAGAAGGAACAAATTATTATTTTAATACTTCCAGAAATTCTACGGCAGTTTCTACTGGCTGTGCCTGAGACACATCCTATCACTCAAGCCCAACAAGCTGAGGTGCTCTAATCAGCCAACCTGGATTATATCCTTGCCCTCATTTGTCCATGGGACTGGAGGCCTTACCAGTGCATGAGAGAAAGATGCTGAACAGAAAGACAGTGACAGGAATCAGGAACATCCATATTTCTCTCCTTTGGTAGCCAATGAATTGACAAGTTATGTGAATTTTACATCTTAAATATCTCTTGCATAGTTTCCTCCTTCAAATTCCACTGCTATTGCCTTAGTTCAGGCCCTCATTATTTCTCAACTGGCCAGTTACCCTAACTTGTTAACTGGTCTCCTGTCTTTTTCCAAGTAATCCTCTGTAACTTCAAAAATTCTCTTGACAACTTCCTACCAAGTCTTCTCCATGTGCATTATCCTCCAGGCATGCTAATCTACAAATATTTCCCCAACATCATCATGGTCCCTGATGTTTTATGTCTTTGCACAAACATTCAGCACATTTCTTCCTTGTTCATATGTGAAAGTCACTCTTTATATGTCAACAAAGATGGATACAAGACTATCTCCTATCCCACAAGGTTCTTTGGAACCTTGCAACTCTGCCAGCAGGAAAAGACTTCTGATAAACTTATAATCAATAAGATTGGCAGAAGAGATTCTGTGAGAATTCTGAATCCAGGAAATAAAAGGTGCAGCTTTCACCTTGTTAGCTGGGACTCTTGCCTTTGGGGCACTTACCTGCTAGTTTAAGAAGTTTGACTACATTGGTGTCCCCAAGCTGAGAGGAAGCCCAGGCTACACAGAGAGGCCATATGTAGGTGCCCCAGCTAACATTCAGCAACAACTGCCTGCTAACTGGCAGGGTAGATGTCTCCAAATGATTCCAGGACCCAGGCCTCAAGCGACACAAGTTTTTAAGCCTTGCCTGCTGAGGTTCCAGACATTGTAGAATAGAGAAAAACCATCTCCCTATCAGATTACCAAATTCCTGGCCCATAGACTTTGTAAACATGATAAAATAATTCTTTAATCTACTAAGTTTTGAAGTAGATTTTTATGAAATAATACCATCTGGATCTCCATCCTTGGCACTCTCTTCTTCATCCCCTTGATAGGAAACTTACCAATTTTTTTTCTATTCAAGTTCCATATAATTAATCCATGTGTTTGGCTTATTTGTGTATACCTCAGTGCCCTGTGCTCTGCTGTAAACTCCGTAAGGACAGAGCTCATGTCTCATTTACATCTGTTATCCTAAAAACTAGCACATACTAAATGAGTGCTCATTTGTTGAATAAATGAATTAACTCATGAATGAATGAATAACATCACCAATGATACCCCTATGAGATAGTTAAGACATAGCATTTGGGCATCTGAGGACAGATGAAATATAAATATCTGGGGGAAATATCAATGGCATTAAAAAGATATTGGTAGCCAGGTATCAAACATCAGCCTTCAGTTCCAGAGTTAGAAACCACGAACTAAAATCATTGATCAGAAACATGTCTGGCTTCAGAATCAGGGAAACTAGAGAAGTAGATACAGAAGGAAGATGGTACTTCAACAGAGGGAAATTACGAGAAAACTGTCCAAGATGGGTGCTTTGCAACTAAAGGGGGAATTAAGAGCATAGTCAACATTGAGGAACCGGTCAGGCTGGCTCACAGTTGAGCCAGAAATTTCTTATCCTGTAACTACATGAATTTCCCAGCTCTTCCTCCCCAAATCCTGGACCTTGGACACAAGCCAAACCTACAAACGACGGTCACATTGGTCCAGCTGGGCTTAGAGGATAACGGAGGGCAGAGGCAGGTCAGCCTACCATGTTCAGTTTTATCACTATGATTTAACAGATTCCATTCTCCAAAGGAACTTGGATTATATTTCTTCTCTATTTTATTTCCTCACTGGTCCATGACCCTGGGAAATGGTGAAGTTCCTTTTCATAATTGCACTTCCTTCTGTTGTTTACTTTCTGTCAGGAACAGAAATGGAATGTGGCATCCAAAAAACGATTACAAGAGGAATTGAATCTGAAGGGTGGGATGCCTGCTTCTTATATTATATTAATATTACTTTCAAGCTGGTGGTGAGTTTACGAGGATTCAACCCAAGGTCCAAAGTTGAAGCCATGCAGAAAAAGAAAGGCAAATCTATGTGGTTTCATCATCAGAGGGTCTCCAGGCCCATTCATCACATAGAGTTGCCATGTTTTGGTTTCCTGAAAGCCTGACACTGATCTTTTAAATTAATTCAGAAATCTTGAAAGTGGGTTTATTTGACCATATTTGGCTACCTGGTGATTGTGTGGTGCAGACAGTATGTTTGTCAATGGCATAGGTCTCAGCCCATGGATTAAACCTGTTCTTCCCATAGTTAAAGAAAACAACTCAGATTAACTTCGAAGTAATGTACTTCTTTCCCCTCACCTTCTATTGTCCCTTCTCACTAAGTAACATAATTCCTGTCTTTCTCCTTCAGAATGTTTTCCATCCTCCTACCTTGTTGCTCACATTCTTCCACCACACTTGCACCAAGCTATTAATAAATATTTTTCACCATTCAGGATTCAGGAGGTACTTCTTCTAGAAAGTCTTTGCAAACTGGGTAGGAGACATCTTAATCCAAGTTTCTTATTGCACTTGACAATGCATAAACGATATGTGTTAATTGTCCTTTTCTAGCAAATAACCAATGAGTTACCAAGAAAGTGAGAAACCAGATATCTTAGTTATTGTGTACGTATGGTGAGCTATAGGTGCTTGGGTTCATTCAACCGGGACAAAGCTACCGTCTTCCCATTCCTTCAAGTACAACCTCCCCTTTAATTCCTGTGAGATTGATTATTAGAGCAATAGCTAATGCTCAGAGAACTTATGTGATAAGCTAAGCGTCATTCCTTCTGATATGAAGTCCTCCACATATTCTTTCAGAAACACAAAAGAGCAAAGTTTCACAGAGTCCTTATTTTGGCTTTACATGGAAAAACTCAGGTTGAGCTTTTCATTTTTCAGGTCTTTTTTGTTTGCCTTTGGCAACCCTTGACTAATAATTCAGTTCAATATACAAATGTTTCTGAGGTTCTTGAATAAATTCGCCAGTTGCTTATATATTGTTTGACAATAAAGAAAACTGATCTAATGCATTAAATTAAGAAAAGCCAATCAAGATACCCACTGGTTTGTTATGTAGAAATTAAACTCCTTGGATTTGACACCAAGAGTCTAGATTAAATAAAAATTGAAAAAAAAGTGATTTCATATTCATTTATTTGTCAGGTGAACATTTTCACTGAATCATCACCATCTTCCACATCTTATTTTTCTCATTACAGGGCTCATTATGTACCAGGCAATGGGCTGGGCATTATGCAATTATTTCATCATTTGGTTCTCTTGGATGTGCTTTTATTATGCCCATTTTACAGAAGAGAAAAACAAAGTATAATTCAATAAAAAAAAATAAGGAAAAGGGGTATAGGGTGTCTAGGTCAGAATTTTCATGGAAGATTGTCAGTCACCAGAGGCTACACTCAAAACTAGTAAGCTTCTATGTTTGACTGAAACTTTACTGAAACTGAACTTTAAGTATGCCATTATCATTCCATATGTTCTTAAAATTATGCTTTTAGCATTTTCTAAACAATTTTACATTCATTATCCCAGTGGATTCACACCTTGGCTCTTGAGCTGGGCAGTGCAAGTAGGAAGAAAATATTGAGACAAAAGAGGGTTATTCAATAGCTAAGAGGCAGAGACGGCACTGGGAACTGGGTTTTCTGACTCATCTGAAAGCTTATTCACTTGACAGGTTCGCTTTAGCCAAAAACAGCACCACTTAAGTACCCTGGTGGTCTCCCTAAATGAAATCATCTTCATCCTTCAAAAAAGTCGTCTTGTATCTTTTCTATTTCACTTAGAAAGAGTATCTTTTTTAAAATACCTGTCTTCCACAGCCTTAAGGAGGGAAAGTGGCTTTATTGTAAAAAAAAAAAACAAAAAAAACCAAAAAAACAGTTTCCCTGAAATGCTAACTGCAGGCTGAAAAACTTTCAAACTTGGACATAATGGCCACCTCCCTGCACACTCACAGGGATTGGACCACAAGGTAATGGAGGTCTTCACTTTTCAATGCTGTGAGCACAGCGGGTGTCCTTTGAATCACCTACTAAATGTAAAGGCAGTAGGCATTTGATTGATCTTTTAAAATCTAAACATCAAAATATAAAATGATAGATGGTGTATGTATACATTTTATATGTTTAAAAGTTATGTATGAAACTCTGAAAGTGTCTTTAATAATCATAAAATGCAGAACAGGATTAAATTACCCTAATTATATTAGTTTTTCAAAAGTGATTATGTGTGTGCATGTGTGTGTATAAATGCATTAAAATTTTAAGATGCATATGGGACTACAAATATATGGGGTATGTTTTATATATATATATATATTTCAGTATTGAAAATGTCAGAATCAGACCATGCTTTCATAAATAGGTACAGATCAAAAGTAGAATCATTTCCCATGAATCGAAAATAAAAGAAAAAAAAACACACCTTAAAGATTTGATTACATTTTAAGACTCAGGGAACAAAGCACGGGGGGTATTTCTGTTCCCCAAGATGGTGAGAAGAAAAGTAAATTAGCACATATTTAGCAAAGCCAGGAGCCAAAGCATCTTTTTGAAAAGATTATTTCATTTAAGTCTTATTACCAATCTATAAGATAGCATTATCCAATTTTATGGATTAAGAAGTTAAAGTTCAGAGAAGGTAAGCATGTATTATGATCACACAGCTAAGAAGCAATTCAGATCTGCTTGACATTACTGTTTTATGCGGTCTGTGTAGGAGTCATTTGATTTTTTTTAACTGAGAAAATGGATTAAACACACACACACATTATTTGTAAAACTAGCTATATTTAAAACAAAGACACACAGTTTTGCCGGAGAAACCGTATATGTCTATTCTCTACCCACGGGCAGCAGTCACATCTGAAGAAGGGAGTTGGGGTGCTGGATCACGTCCCCTTCCTTATTTTCAGTGGGAGGCTCTCAAAGAACAGGTACGAAATTCTTGGGACACAGAACACAAGTTAAAGACCCCTAATAATGACACAAGAGTCTTGTTTTGTTTTTAAGACGTGAGTGTTGGAGATCCAAAAACCCTAAATGACATGTCCAAGGTCATGCAGAGTTCGATCCACACCGAAGCCTGCTGATCATCATCCATCCCTCTTCAACCAGATTCATCTAGAAGGGGGATTTCCTGGGCCAGCACCCGGGTGGTGGGAACTTGACAGATACTGAACAAATGAAGCTGTATGAAAACAGTTCATGTCTAACAACACTCGATCAACACTAATTAAGTTCATTCCTCACCACTGTGTGAGTTGGTCATATTAATTTTATTTTCTAAAGAAAAGTCTTAGACTCAAGTGATTTTAGGGGCTTACATATGATCGCTGAGCTCTTAAGTGGCTCAACTGGGCTTCAAACGGTTCTAAATCTAAATCAGGTGTACTTTTGAATAGCAACTACCTATTCTCCAAAGGTACTGGGAGAACCAAATGGTGTGGAAAATTTGATATAAAAAGCCCCTCAAAAAAGCATAATTTATTATATAAATATAAAACATTATATTTATTTCGATATTGTCTGCTTTTCCCAAATGGCTTTAACTCTACCCAGGCAAATTGATTATGTAACTGCTGTTAATGGCAGAGTGAAATGATGCAAGCCACCCAGACTGGTAGGGAATTATCTCCACACATCCAACGTGTACATGCAGTGAGAGGCTCGTGTGTTTGTGTGACTGCTGAGCCTGCCACCTCATCTCCTTCCACCCCAGGCACCATTCTTTCAAGGACAGAACGCTGGAGCCTTGGTTCCAGCCCTGGATCTGCTTCTAAACAGTGGTATGACTTCAGGCCAACAACAGGTACTGCATGAGACTCGAATTCCTCATTCATAAACACAGAACAATAACATGGCTCTCATAGGCTTATCATGTGATAGCAGGCGAGGATAGGATGTGGGCTGGGAGTCACACAGCTTCAGGTGGAGCCCAGTTCTCCCACTCATGAATCCCTGGTCTTGGGCACATTACTGCACTTTCCTGTGCTTTATCTCAAGTGGGAATAATAGTAGTGTTAAATAATAGCATCGATAATCATAATATTAAAGGAATCGATACATGGAGAGTATTGAAAACTGTGCCAAAACAGAGTAAAGCCTCAAGAATTGTTGGCCGTGTATATTTTAAAGTGATCTCATGTACCCTAACACCTAGCACAGTGTTTGACACTACACATAGAGGTGGTGGTATTCACAGTTGACAATTGGAGTTCAAAAGATGCTGTCATTCATCAGGGCTGGTTCATTCCATCTTCACAGATATCTTGTCAGGATTCCCTGGGGCTGGAAATCCTCCTCTGTTGGGGCTAATCCTACTGCCTCTGCCAGATGTCAGGGGACCCGTGGTTCACTTGGACCTTGATCCTGCCTGGCTGTCTGCTGCCTCACTTACGTTCTCAAGGGAGCATAATAAGGAAGTCTCATCCCAACTGCACACCTGAGCTAAGCCCGAGCTTTCCTTCATGCCTGAATCCTACCACTTTCCTAGCTGGGGGAAACCAGGCTCATCAAGGCAGACACTACTACAAGGATCCCTTTTCATCCTTAGTTACATGTCTTATTTTCATTCCAAAATGAGTTCCTCTGACCACTTTGCTATGAGATAAACTCTGCAATTTGTTTGTTTTGTTATTGTTTTTGTTTCTTTGGTTTTCATCTCATGGTCAAATGAGATTGTTAAACACTGCAGAGTACCTTTCCTTCTTTGAAAAAATCATAACTTTTAAACTCCTGTGAAATCTTG
Organism: Indri indri; assembly: GCA_004363605.1. NCBI lineage: Eukaryota > Metazoa > Chordata > Mammalia > Primates > Indriidae > Indri > Indri indri. The sequence goes on along the minus strand of RJWJ010026720.1, from coordinate 3,228 downwards.
CAGAAATAGTGTAATATTTTCCAAACTTATTTGACCTATGATTTCCTATTTTTGTGTGGCAAATACTAAGTATGTAAATTTTAAAAGCATACAAAGCAATGTATATTTTTCATGTATGTATATGTAATTGGCTGAATAATAAAAATTCAAGATAAATGAATCCCGATTTAATATCTTAGATACTTTTATGGAGGAATTTGACAGGAGTAGGATTTGACTAGGTAGGCAAGTACTTCAACTGCATTTGGAGATTATTATGTTTTAATGGTTGTTTTATGACATTGGATGATCCTACCCCAAGAATGTCCTGCTTAAGAATTGCCTCTTTGTTTTTAAATATTAATATTATTTCTCAATTTTCACATATGTCCTTTGAAAATCTTCTCTGTTTGATGTACATGGTACTTCCCCTGGCTATGACTTGGGGTCCTCACAGGTTTACTCAGGGGGTGATCCAGTGAGAATAGGTACCTTTATTTCACCATTACATCACCTCTGTAGAGGTTCTTGGGAGAAACATCCAGCAGAATCCATTCTTGTCAGGTGAAAGTCACAGCCGTATGCTCAGTGTCACTGATTCAAGCCACAGGCAGGACTTTCAGGAGTTTGTTGTCCATCTCCTCCTCTTCCATACTCCCTTCTGGGAGACAGGTAGGATCAGGATACTGACTAGATACACCGGCCAGAGCTTCCCACAGTCCTGGGAGCAGCTTTGGGGCAGACAATCCAGGCCTAGTATTTGTGTGCATTATCTTTCCAGACTCTTCTTTTTAGGAAAACTACAGAGAATTATCCCTCTCCCCACCACCCCATAGAACTGCTGCCTTGAAGACCAAGAACAGTGTTCAGCAGCAGGATAATTATGTCCCTTTTCTCTAAAACCCACCATGGCATCTGGCACCTCCCAAATGAAAGCAAACCAGCTTGACATTGCACGCTGGTGTCAGGAGAATAAGGACCAAGCACAAATAGCAAAATAAAATTATTGTCATTGCTCCTCTCTCAATGTCGTATCCCCTTTATGGAGAACCATTGTTGTGTCTTTGAGCTCTCCAATTATGATTTCATGTATGTCAGTGTTGAACGGCCAGTTCTAAAAAGATAAAATTATACCCATATCTTATGTAAGGAGAACCTGAAGCTCAATGACCTTAATCAATTTCAGCAAATTCCTACAGTGAACAAATAAAAAAACTAGGCCTTGGGACTTGATGCCAAAAGAATGTTCCTATTCTTTCCACTTGTATCCTCAAAATTAGGAGTGAGGGTGAGGACAATGACCGAAAGTGAGACGTGACCAACATCACATCATCACCCAATTGATAACCAAGACCTGTACTAAGTAGAGACATTATTCTTCTTCCAGAGGGGAGTGCCCATAGGATACCACTGACAGGGCCACCTCCAGAAGTGAAGACTTTGAATTTTCTTCACTCATTTATTTAGTAATTTATCAATAATAATTTATTGTGTCAGGGATTGATGAATGATTTATAAGCCTAAAAATTGATAAAAAGTGGAAGGAGAGAGTGGGGAGGTCTGTGTAGATAAATCAAGACCTAGTTCCCACACAAAAGTCAAGAGACTGATAAGAAGACTGAAAGAGGAGGCAATAGTAGAAATTATCCATCAATTAATGGCAAAGTCACATATGCATGAGTGTCCTTTGTTACCTTCCCAGCCCCATGAATACAGGTCCAGAGTTAGGAAATGTTTAACTCAAAGTGAATTCATCTTTGGAACATTTTTTAACTTAAATTTTGTCAATGTCTTACATAAAGTAATTTCACATTCATCACTCGATTTAGTTATCAAAAGTGCTGTGGACTAGACAATGTACAAAGAGTGACCTGTACAAGGTCATTGCTGTCTGTCCAAACTAAATCAAAATGCACATTTTTATTTCTTTACACCATGCTCAACTTTAATCTAAGTAGTTCATGTAAAATAAAATCCCAATAACCAACACAGCACTGCACTCATATTAGAGGTATGTATAAAGAGACGTATAAATAGATTGAATTACTTGATTGCGGCCGCATGTTTCCCTTTGGAATCATCCCCTCTGTGAAGACGTATCAATGATAGCCTGCTAACTTTCCTATCAGAGCATGACTCTGTTGTTTATTTTCATCCCAAAGTAGCATAAGAGTGATTTTTCTATTATCTTTTACTTTTTTTCCCCATAGTGGGAAAATCCTCCTGTGAAATGCCCTGGAAAATAGGAAATGGAACTTTGATTAGCAGCAGGTTGATTTTATTTTGCAGTGGTGTAAATTAATCTCTCAATGTTCAGAGAGTCCTGCGCCCACAGGATCTTATCTTTTGTGTACTTCAAAGCACATCCCCTATGTCTGGGAAGCTGTGAAGATTCAGTGTTAAACACTGAAAAGTAATAGCTTTGGTTACACTCAACCAAAGGCAGGTTTTGAGGTCAAATTGGCTTTTTTCATTGTTTTATTTAGAATCAAAGAGATTCAAAATACTAAGCACTTATTAGCATTTCAAACTTTGTCCTAAGTATGCATCTGCAAAAACAGTACATCTCTCTTCCATCCAGCCCCCTCTATATTTGACTTACTCTTACTCATCTATCAAGTCATTGATTAATTTTCTCTCCCTCAGGAAAAAAAAAAAAAAACTTGATTCTTTATGCATTTTCCACCACTCAACACTCAACCAATGTTAGATGCCAAACTCTCCCTTTACCCCTCATTCTTATAGCTTCTGTACACAGGTCCTATTAGCAGTCATCATATTGACTGTTAATTATGAACTTAACTCTCTCCCAATACACTGTGCACTCCTTGAGAATAGGAATGAAAGCCTTGTCACCTCTATCATTTACAATGATTGTTAGAATACTCAGCATTTACTAAACCCTCAGAACATATTTATTGAATAGATGATGAACGAGTGATGGAATGAATAAGTGGATGATCTCCCTTAATCTTTCATGACAGATAATAGAACTTAAAGTCTTGAGATGGGAAATCTAAGGATCAGGATACTTAATGCATAATAATGGTTATACAAAAAATAAAAATTGCAGGAGTAAAACTAAAATTAGAGGTTTTGTTATTTCAAAATCTGCCTCTACCTAGAAACTGCAGATTAAATTTCATAAAAAATATAGTTCTGACTTCTGATTCTTGTGCCATTACTTAAGCCAGCAAGTATACCTTGGTAGATACTCTGGTTTTGTTGGTTGGTTGGTTGGTTGGTTGG
>RJWJ010026719.1:0-22777 GCA_004363605.1 Indri indri | reverse complement strand
TCCTGCTTTTTGTTTCTTTTGCTCTATGTCATGTAGCCTCCCTAAAAATAGTATAAAAACTCTGTGGAAGCTAGAGGCCTTTGCCATCCTCTCGTACTGCTTTTACGCGGGCGGGGGTGGTCGCTGGCCAGCTAATAAAGACTCAGATTTGGCTCAATTCGGCCTAAGTGGTCTTTCCTCGCACTCCGGACTACAACACTACCTCATTCTGTCACGGTCAAGGTTTTAGAGAACCCTGGGTGGGGGGATGAGGGGGATGGGAGCTGGGAGGTGTAGGATGTTGCTATCATCAGAAATTGGCCAGTGCTGGGGAACCTAGTGCTATAGAACACAGTAGGGACGTTCTGCTTCTTATCAAGACATGAAGAATTAAGAGGTGAAACTGTAATTGGGAAAAAAGTGAAAGGAGGAAGGAGCAGCAAGTGGCCCCTGAAAAATCTGGAGATAGCCTGACATTGTGAGTTTGTGCCTACTGCATTTATTTTATTGAAGTGTCCCAGGCACGACTCAAAATGAAGCCCCTCCCTCCCCAGTGACTCAGAGGCCGATTCCATCCATCACCAACTCGTTCTGTTATCACAATCTGAAATACTGCCAAACAGCAAAACACAAAAACTGCTCTCAGATTATGAAGCAAAAGCGGAAAGTTATGAAAGCATATAATTTTTGTAAAATATTGAAGTGAGAATCTTCAATGTTGATGGTAGGGCTGGAGTTCATTTTCATTACTGTATAGTATTTCATTGTAGGTACACACCACAATTTATTTGAGTATAGGACATTTTGGCCATCTCCAGCTTCTTGCTATTGCAAAAAAGAAAAAGCTTCTGTAAGTATTATAGGGATCATACTTAGTAGTAGAATTCATGGCCTGTTATTCTTAAGTTTACTACATAATGCTGAAACATTTCCCAAAAAGCATTGAGCCAATTTACATAGCTTTATATTCCCATCACTTCTTGGTATTGTCAGACTTTTAGTGTTTGCCAGTCTAATTGGTATAGAATGATATCTTGTGGTTTATTTGCCCTGATTTCTACTTAGGTTGTATATCTTGTCCTATGTTGATTGGCCATACATGTTTCCTCTCTATGAAATACCTGTTAACAGTTTTTCTATTTAGTTTCTTCTTATTTCTTACTGATTGGTAAGCATTCTGTATATATTCTGGATATTCATTCTAAGTTGTATATATATATATATATTTTAAGTATCTTCTCCCCGTTTGTGACTTGCTTTTTCACTTTCTTTATGATGTCTTTCAGTGCACAGTTTTTTATTTTAATGTGTCAAACATACCAATAATTTTCTTGAATGAGTTTTGTATCTTTATATCTTTTTAAAAAATCTTTCTTATTCAAGGCTATAAAGATATTCTTTTATATTTTTCTCAGAAAGTTGTAAGTTTGCTTTTCACATTTATATACTCATGCATGTAGAATTCATTTTTGTGTATGGTGTGAGATAGGAATCCTATTTTATTTCATTTTAAATTTGGATAATCACTTATCCCAGCACTGTTTCCTTATTGATCTGCAATACCCCATCTATCATATATCAAATTTCCTTATACACATGGCTCTGTTTTGGGGCTCTGCATTCCATATCATTGGTTTTTTGCCACCTTCTCTCCCCCCACAAAAAACCCTTATTTTCTTCAGGAATGTCTTCGATATACTTGGCCCTTTAATTGTCCAAGTAAGTTTTAGAATCCTATCACATTCCTCAAAAAAAATCCACTGGAATATTGATTGGAAATGTATTGAATTTATGGATCAATTTGAGGTATATAGGCTTTCTGTCTGTGAACATGGTATATCTGTGTGAACATGGTATACTGGGTTTTCCACAAGGTTTTCAAAAGGGCTTATATTTTTCCCCACTAAGATTTTGCATGTTTATGATTTAATCTAGTATTTTTGTTGCAATTGTAAATGACATTTTTAAAATTATATTTTTAAGTATTTGTGACTAATAGAAATGTAAGTGATTTTTATATATTCACATTATATTCAGCAAACTTGCTAAACTTTCTTTTAATTATGTTTAAGTTTCTTTTGTTTTCTAGACTGAAACTATATCATCTACAAATAATGATAATTTTATTTATATATTTCTAATCCTCAAACCCTTTATCATTTTCTTGTTATACTGAACTCTAGGGTCTTCACAGAAATACTGAATAGAGGTAATGGTAACAGACATCCTTTCTTATCCCTGATTTTAAAGATAAACCTTAAAGTATGGTTTTTCCTGTAGGCTTTTGATAGCTGTCCTGTATCAGATTATGCAAATTCCCTTGTATTCCTTTTTTTGTTTTTTTAAATCAGATGTTGAACTTTGTCAAATGTTCATGGTAGATGGCTTTTATCAATTTAATGAAGGTCATTTCTCTAATGGCTTGCTTAGAATTATCATCATGAATGGATGTTGAGTTTTATCAAATACTGGCATCTATTAATATAACACTATAGTTTTTCTTCTTTAATCAGTTAATGTGGTGAATTGTATTAATAGTTTGCTAATGTTAAGCCAGCTTGGTGTTCCTGTAGTAGACCCATCTTGGTCATTTGTGTGTTTTATTCATTGCTGGATTAAATTTGCCTGTTTTTTAAAAAAGATTTTTGAGTCTCTGTTCATGAGTGAGTTTAAGGTATAATTTATACATTATATAGTAGTCTCTTTGTTTGGCTTTAATGTCTTCATTGGGCCAGCTTCATAAATGAGTTAGGAAGTGTTTCCTATTTTTCTTTTCTCAGGAAGAGTTTAAGTAGGATTGAAATCACTTGTTCCTTGAATGTTTATTAAAACTTGCTTGGAAAGCCATTTATCTGGCGCTTTATAAAGTGGAAAAGACATTTTGCTACAAATTTAACTCCTTTATTGGTTATAGGACTACTCAGACTGTCTACTTCTTCTTAGTTTTTGGTATGTTTTATTTTTTTAAATTTGTTCATTTTGTATAGCTTCTAAAATTAATTAGCATGTGTTCAAAGTGTTCCTCGCGGTAGCTCACGCCTGTAATCCTAGCACTCTGGGAGGCTGAGGCGGGTGGATTGTTTGAGCTCAGGAGTTCAAAACCAGCCTGAGCAAGAGCGAGACCCCGTCTCCACTAAAAATAGAAAGAAATTATCTGGACAACTAAAAAAATATATATAGAAAAGATTAACCAGGCATGGTGGCGCATGCCTGTAGTCCCAGCTACTCAGGAGGCTGAGGCAGGAGGATGGCTTGAGCCCAGGAGTTTGAGGTTGCCGTGAGCTAGGCTGACGCCACGGCACTCTAGCCAGGGCAACAGAGCCAGACTCTGTCTCAAAAAAAAACAAAAACAAAAACAAACAAAGTGTTCCTCTCACTTTAATTTGCACTGCTTTTAAAAAGTATGACTATTATATATTTTAGACTTCTCTTTTTTATTTTTAATTGACAAATAATGATTGTACATATTCATGGGTTATATAGTGATGTTGCAATACATATAATATATGGTGATGAGATCAGATTATCTTGAACATTTATCATTTCTTTGCATTGGGAACATTTAATATCCTCTTTCTAGCTATTCGAAACTATATAGTATATTATTGTTAACTATAGTCATTGTATGGTGCCATAGAACACTTGAACTTATTCCTCCTATCTAGCTGTAATTTTGTATCCTTTAACAAATCTCTCCATATCACCCTGCTTCCCTGTACTCCTCCCATCCTCTGGTATCCTTTATTTTACTTTTTACTTCTATGAAATCAACTTTTTTTTAGCTTCCACATATGAGTGAGAACATGTGGCGTTTAATTTTCTGTTCTTGGCTTATTTCACCTAACATAATGTCCTCTAGTTTTATTCCTGTTACCATGAATGACAGGATGTCATTCTGTTTTAAGGCTGAATAGTATTCCATTGTGTATATATATGGACCATGTACTTGACTTCTCCTTTTTTCTTGCCAAATTTTGCCAGATATCTTATAATTTTATTCTTTTCATAAAATAATCTTTTTTGCTGAACCTGATAGCTTTGTTTTGCTGATGATGGCTTGGTTTTCTATATTCTAAATTTTATTTTTTATTTCTTTTACTCTGCATTTTTTCTATTATTATTTTATAACTTCTTCAGTTGACTGTGTTTAGCGTGTTAGTTTTTAGATTTATTTTTTACATAAGCATTTAAAGGTAAAATTTCTAAGTACTGCCTTACTAGCATACCGTAAATTCATTATCAGTCTGTATTAATCTATTGAATGTTCCCAGTGATTTTTTAACTTGACCTATGGATTACTTGGAAATATGATTTAAAAAAATCCAGATGTAAGGTGAGTTTTTTGTTTGTTTGTTTTTCAAAAACTGGTGTTGTAGTAGTGAGTTTTTTAGAAGTTATTTTGTTATTGATTTCTAGTGTAAAGTTTATATCTAGAGAATATGATCTATATGATACCAGTTCTTTGAAATTTGTTCAGACTTGTTTTATGGCCTCCATTAACACTGTCCAATAGAATTTTTTTCAATGAAGGAACTATTCTATTAATATATGTGTACTGTCCAATATGTTAACCACTACACGTGACTGCTGAGCACCTGAAATGTGCCTAGTGCAACTGAGGAACTGAATTTTTAACTTTATTTAGTATAAAATGGTATAGCCACTCTAGAAAAGAGTTTGACAGTTTTTTATAAAGTTAAACATATGCTGATCATATCACCCAGCAATTGTACTCCTGGGTATTTATACTAAAAGAGCAAAAACTTGGCCACATGTGGTGGCTCACACTTGTAATCCCAGCCTTTGGGAGGCTGAGGCAGGAGGATCACTTGAGGCCAGGAGTTCGAGACCAGTTGGGGCAATATAGCAAGACCCCATCTCTACAAAAAATTTAAAAAATTAGCTAGCCGTGGTGGCATAACCTGTAGTCCCAGCTACATGGGAGCCTGGAGCAGAAGGATTGCTTGAGCCCAGGAATTCGAGGTTATGGTGAACTATGATGACATCACCGCATCCAGCCTGGCTGACAAAGCAACACCCAGTCTCTGAAAAAAAAAGAAAAACTTGTATTCACACAAAACTCTGTACATGAATGTCATAACAGCTTTATTTGTAATGTAATAAACTATAAACAAGCCAAACAGTCTTTAAGGAATGAATAGAAAACAAACTGGGGAACATCCGTGCAATGGAATATCAGTCAGCAGTAAAAAGAACGAACTTGATACACAGAACAATGTGGATGAATCTCAAGGGCATTGTGCTGAGTGAAAAAAGCCAATCTTTTCAAGATGGATTAAAGACTTAAATGTGAGGCATGAAACCATAAAAATTCTCGAAGAAAACATAGGAAAAACTCTTCTAGAATTGGCCTATGCAAAGAATTTTTGACTAAGACCCCAAAGACAAATACTGCAACAATAAAAATAAATAAATGGGACTTAATTAAATAATCAATAAAGCTTCTGCACAGCAAAGAAAACAATCAACAGAGTAAATAGACAACCTGCAGAATGGGAAAAAATATTCACAAACTATACATCCATTCTGGGCTAATATCCAGAATCTACAAAGAGCTCAAATTGGCAAGAAAACAACAAATAACCCCATCAAAAAGTGGGCAAAAGACATGAACAGATTTTTTTCGAAAGAAGATAGATAAATGACCAACAAATGTGAAAAAATGCTCAACATCACTGATCATCAGGGAAATGCATATTAAAACCACAATGACATACATAACCTAAACATCTGTACCCCCATAATAGGCTGAAAGAAAAAAAAAAAAAAAAAAAAAAAAACACCACAATGAGCTACCACCTTACCCCTGTCAGAATGGCCATTATTAAAAAGACAAAAAACAATAGATGCTGGCGTGGATGCAGAGAGAAAGGAACGCTTATACACTGTTGGTGGGACTGTAAATTAATACAACCTCTATGGAAAACAGTATGGAGATTCCTCAAAGAAATAAAAGTAGACCTACTGTTTAATCCAGCAATCCCACAACCAGATATCTAACCAAAGGAAAAGAAGTCATTTTATAAAAAAGACACTGGCACTCGAATGTTTAGTGCAGCACAATTCACAATTGCAAAGATATGTGCCCATCAATTCATGAGTGGATAAAGAAAATGTAGAATGTATATACTGTGGAGTACTACTCAGCCATAAAAGGAATAAAACATCTCTTGCAGCAACTTGGATGGGGAACTGGAGACGATTATCCTAAGTGACTATCTCAGGAATGGTAAAACAAACACCACATGTTCTAATAAGTGGGAGCTTAATGATGGGTACACACGAGCACAAAGAGGTGTAAAGGATATTAGAAACCAAGAAGGGGGGAGGGTGGGAAGGGAATGAGTGATAAAAACTTACCTATCGGGTATAACGAACACTATTCTGGTGACAGGCACACTAACAGCCCTGACTTCAGCATTATACAGTACATCCATGTAACAACATTTGTACCCCCTTAATATTTTGGGGGGAAAAGCCAGTCTTAAAGGGTTACATACTGTGTGATTCCATCTATATACCATGCTCAAAGTGAAAAAGTTATAGTGATGGAGAACAGATCCATGACTGCCAAGAGACTGTGACCATTAAGAGGTAACACGAGGGAGTTTCTTTGTGTTGATATTTACTCATATCTACACATGTGATAAAACTTCATAGAACTATACACCTCAAGCCAAAAATAGTGCATTAAAAACTAGTGCAATCCAAATAAGATCTACATCTGAATTAATATTTATAGTATTGTACCAATGTCAGTTTCCTGGTTTTCCCAATGTACTTGAGATTATGTAAAATATTATTATTGCAGAAGCTGGGTGAAGGGCTCTCTGCCACAGGCTGCCTGAGGCGGGTGGGCCGCTGGGCCTGGGCAGCACAGCCAATGTCCAAGCTCCTTTGGGGTCCCCGTTTGTGTGGTACCCTCTGGACTGTCAGGTAGGGCTGCCTGGGTGCAGGTATTTCTGGATCAGCATCCCTAAAGAGGTTCTCTAATTAGACGTGTTCGAAATCAACAGAAGGGAGGGATAGGGATGAGAGGATGGATAGGAGAGGGAACAGGGAGGGAACTACCGCTGATGGACTATGTGCTATGTATCGGACACCCTGTGTAACAATAATGACGATAGTAATAACAGTATCTGACATATGGAGGATTCAGTATGCTCCAGGCTCTATTCTAGGTACTTTATCTATGTTATCGCATAGATACCTCCTTCCAGCAACCTTATGATGTGCGTATTATTATTTGCCCCACTTACAGGAAGCAAGATATCAAGTAACGTGCTCAAACGGACATACTTGAAAAGTGTGGTGGGAGCTGGATGTAAATGTATATTATTAGGTTGTTTAATACTCACAACAACCCTATGATATAGGTTTTTATCATCTCCATTTTCCGAATGAGGAAGCTAAGGCCCTTGGACCAGCAACATCAGCCACCACTCAGGAGCCCGTTGGAAAAGCAGAACCTTGGGGCCCACTCCAGACTTACAGAGCCGGAATCTGTACAAGATCCGCTGGGCTAGACCAGCGGGCTCCAGCAGTTCTCAAACTTGAGTATGCATAAGAGTCCCCGGACACTATTTTAAAACCCAGCTTCCTGTGTCCTAACCTTAGAGATTCCGAATCGGTGGTTTTTAGCAGTAGTATTTTGGCCCTCTGTAGAACTGCTTCCACCAAGTACTTTTGGGTATCATATCATCTACCAACATTAACTGATGCTAAAAGCAAAATTCTTCATACTAGATTCAAAGTCATTTCTCTTTGGCAGCAACGCCCTCTGTAACAAAGCGAATGTTCCTGAAAGGCATCTGGATTTTGTTTCGGGCTTCTCTTTGATTGCTTGGGGTGTAAGTGCTGCCAGGAACTGCCTTCGGAGAACTGTTTAAGAAACCTTAATTTCTGGACTCAGGGTGGTGTTCGTGGTCACGTTTTTGCCTGAAATGACCAAGCTAGGGTCCTCAAGGATGCACTGGCCACTACAGTCCCTATCAGTGCTGCGGCCACCTGATCTCCAGGCACCGGTCACGGAGTGCCTTCCTGCACACGAGAGCAAAACTGAGTGTGAGGTGCGCTTTCTTCTACAAGCCAGGTATTCAGTCTCCTCCAAGCACCACCAGTATCAGCAGAGCCAGCTGTAGATACAGTGTTTTTATGATCAAACTCCACAAACCTCCAGCCTGTTTTGTTGTGAGAGCATTCTGTCCAAATAAACACATTGCTAGGACTAACGTTCCCAACCAACAGGACCTGGAATTTTATCTCCAGATAAGAGAAGGTTCAGGCTATCTGTAGAGGATAAGCAGATGAAAGATGAAAGGGGGAAGGACAATAATGAATGGTATTGAGCATCTATTCTTTGCTGGGCACTGCACCACTTGGGATCATTTAGTCTTCATGAAAATTTGTGATAAACATATTACCACCATCCTTTCCATTTCCCTCAGTTATGATGCCTTTCTTCACTTCTCTGAAGAAAGGGCAGACGTTACATTGTCGAATCCAAAAGGCAGTTTCAGTGACTGTTGGAAAAAAGAGCAATTTTCCTCAGTTGTTCCCAATGCAACAGACACACCCGTGACAAACCCTGACTTTCCAGGAAGTTTTTTCCACCCTAACAAGTCACGGGATCTTGAGGTTAAGGGTCCTGGTTCTATTTATTTTAGCATGTAGCCCAACAAATTAAAGATGGAATATGCTCAATATTTTTTCCTTGTCATGCAATCAAGATCCATTTTGCAATCAAGACTGTATATGTAAAGTAGTAAACGAACATTTAAGATAAAGTATTCAACTGAGGACTTGCTACCTGAAAATGTATTTGTGGAATTCATTTTCATCTTTTGTTAAGAAAGCCAGATGCTTGCACTACCCAAAAGAATCTAGTTTTTAAAAATGCACACAGGAGGAGAACTTCAGAATCATATGATGGGCTTATTATTATATATATACAAAAAATAGCTTAAGACTTTCAATGATAGATGACATCCTTTGGGAGTAAAATGCTAATGATATCCCTTGGGAAGCTAAGTAACGAAGCGAATATATCTCTTATGAGTTGTAAGATTTTTAAAAAATAAATGTTCAGTACTTTTGTTTCATGTGTTTAAAAACAAAACAAACAAAAAGACCTAACAAGTGATAGTTAATAGGATATAAACTGAGGACAAAAATGCTAGCTTACATGTACTAAGGATTAGCACATGCGGGACAGGTACTAAGTACATTGTATTATTACATGTAATATATACACTGCAATAGTTACATAATTAAATATTTTGTTATAATACTGCAATGAACTTAGTTTTCAAGAAATCAGTCTTTCTCCCTGTCCAAAATGTGTGGTATCCTCCAAACACATTTAAGTACTATTTATCAAATGTATCATGTGTCAGGAACAGTGCTAGCTGCTTTACATACATTTAAATATGACTTCATTATCCTTTATGGTCTCAGTTGTCACACAGAATTACATTTTTTTCAGAATAAGATCCCCCCCCCATTGTGAATTAATTAGTCATTTAACAAAATTTTATTTCATTCAACCCCTTTTGCAGAAAGAGAAAATAAAGCCTTAAAAAATTGCCTAAGTATACATAAACACCTACAAAGAGGTTATATATACACTAGACTTCTTCAGTTCAACAAATTTTTATTTCACACTGTACTCCAGGAAGTTCTTAATCAGACACTGTTTTCTTCAGTTTTATGATTGAAAAAACATCAATGCAGTTATCCGCTGTGGACTGCAAATACCTGGCACAGGGGTGGTAGGTGCTTTCCCAACTGTGGGAGCTGGGAGCCACAGCAGGGGAGGCTGGCTCTTGGGCAGGTGAACAAGTCAGTACGGCACAGGACTAGCAGCCACGTCCCCAGATCAGCTGCTGAGCTCTCTGCACAAGGAGGCCCCCGAGATTGGGACCCTCTGACCCCCGGTTGTTCAGTGGCCGTTTTCTCTTTAACTTATCGTTTTCTGGCTCCTGTCCCTAACACTCTGTTGAAAGGCATTCTCTAGGTTTCTGCCTTTTGCCAAATCCTGTAGCCTTTCCATCACCTATAGTCTAGGGTGACCAGATTTAACAAATAAAAATAGAGTGCCCAGTTAAATTTGAATTTCAGATAAATAATGATTTTTTTTTTGGTATAAGTATGTCATACTTACTAAACTTATCCATAAAAAATGTGTCGTTTATCAGAAATTCAAGTTTAGCTTTGTGTCATGTATGTTATCTGGCACCCCTGCTGCATTCCCTTTGTGTTCTTTGTGGCATTTGACCCCATGACCCCTGACCTGCCTCAAAACTCTTTTTCTTTGGGTTGTCACACATGCCTTGTCTGCTTTTCCTTTCCCGCCCCTTCTGCCTGCTTCAGTGACTTTTGTCGCCAGTGCTGGGATCATCAGGGTCCATCCCTACGCCACTCCGTTTCTCTATGCGTTCTCCTTGCTGGGCTCATCTATTCCTATCACTTAAATCAGCGGTTCTCAAAGTGTGCTCCTGGAGTAGCAGCAGCAGCAAACGCTGCAAACTAGACTAATGCAAATTCTCAGACCCTAATCCAGACCTACAGGATCAGGATTTATGGGACGGGGCTCTGAAATCTGTGTTTTAAGAAGCCCTCCTGTGTATCTGATGCAAGCTTCAGTTTCTGAACCATTGGATGAAGTGATCGTTTCTATGCTTTTGACTCCCAAATCTTTGCTGCTAGCCCTCACTTCATACCCAAGCTTCTCTCTAGTGTTTCAAACTGCTGGAGTGTTTTGTAGAATGTTAATATATGAAAGGGGGAAAAAAGCTCCATGGTTAAAAAGGGTTTATATAGTATTGCAACATTTCCTAAAATTACTTGAGTATTGAGACCTATTTCCAGGAGCTTGTGGAACATGCAACAACAGAGCTTTTCTAGCTGGGGCTTCTTGGGAAACAGAAAGTGCATCAGTCCCCCGCTTATCCACTGTTTCACTTTCCAAGGTTTCAGTTACCTGCAGTCAACTGTGGTCCAAAATTATTAAATGGAAAAATCCAGAATAAAAATTCCCAAGTTTTAAATTGAGCACATTTTGAGTATCGTGATGAAATCTCGTGCCATCCCACTCTGTCCCGTGCGGGATGTGAATCGTCCCTTTGTCCGGGTATCCACGCTATAGGTGCTACTTGCCCATGAGTAGTGAGTAGCCATCTCGGTGATCAGAACTGTTGCAATATCACAGTGCTTGTGTGCAAGTAGCCCTTATTTTATTTAAAAATGGCTCCAAAGTGCAAGAGTAGTTATGCTGGCATATTGTTATAACTGTTCCATTTTATTAGTAGTTATTGCTAATCTCTTACTGTGGCTGGTTTATAAATTATGTATGTATGCACAGGAAAAAACATAGTATATGTAGGGTTTGGTACTATCTGCTGTTTCAGGCTTCCACCGGGGATCTTGGAATGTGTCCCCCAAGGATAAGGGGGGGCTGCCATAATCACAGTGGAATTCATTATCTTCCCCTGCTAAATCACCTCTTCCTCTGATAGCCCATTCTTTTCAAATAGCACCAAATGTTCTCCTAATTTCATAGGCTTAAAATATTGGAGTTATGACTTCATTTTTTTCTGGTGTCCAATCAGCCTCTTAGTTTTAGGAATTCAGTCACTATAGTGTTGAAAGGGAGACCTGGCGTGACTTCATGGTTCAAGCTGGCTATTGTGGCTTATCAGAGTCAAGGCTCAGGAGGCAGCCCCTTCACTGGGACGTGGAGAGCAGCCCACCCATCCGAAAGGCAATTCTGGCTGCTCTCAGCAACGAGCACAAGGCAGAAGTCCCAGGGGGCAGGTAGTTAACTCCAGGGTTCCCCAGAAGTTGGTCCCAGGTGACATGAGGTCAAGGAATCAGGGACAGAACTCAAGCCCCCATGAAGGGGCTGAAGAGCAGAATAGGTTTATCCTAGAAGAACCAAGGATCAAGGCAAGGGATCAAAGATGCTTGTATTGAGGTAAAGATGCAGGTATTAAGGTGTAAGGAAACAAAAAACCCCCCAAAAAAAATAAAACATGTTTTGACGACCAGAAGACATGGCGGAGGCCTGATTATCAAAATGAGCAGACACTGTCAAAGAGGGTTTGGGGCTGTGCCTGGCCCGTAGGAGGAAGCACCTCAGCATTGGAGGTGGGTGGGCTGGGCTGGCAGGTGGGGGTTCAGGGAACTGAATAGCAGAGAGGCCAGGGAGTTGTTACTAGACTGAGGTCCTGAGTTGCTGCTAGAATATAAATGACGTTCAAATGAATCCACTATCCAAACTGAAGGGAAAGTGAAAATGGAAGATATTTCTGTAAGGGAGATCTTACAGTGATGGTTCATAATCTTTTTTTTTTTTTGGTGGTGGTGGGGGGGACAGGGACTCTGTTTACCAGGCTGAAGTGCAGTTGCATCATCATAGCTCACTGCAATCTCAAACTCCCCAGCTCAAGTGATCCTCCTGCCTCAGCCTCCCGAGTAGCTGGGACTACAGGCACGTGCCACCATACCTGGCTAATTTTTCTATTTTTGTAGAGATAGGTTCTCACTTTGCTGCCCAGGCTGGTCTCATACTCCTGGCCTCAAGCAATCGTCTCTCCTCGGCCTCCCAAAATACTGGGATTACAGGCATGTGGCACCATGCACGGCTGTTTCATAATCTTGTCTGCACATTGGAATCACCGGGGGAGCTTTAAAAACTATGTTTGGGTCCAACCCCCTAAGATTCTGATGCCATTGGTGGAGTCTCCGTTGATTAATCTCTAGAATAACGATTCCAAAACTTTAATGTGCATGAGAATCACCTGGGGATCTTGTTAAAATGCAAATTCTGATTCAATAGGTTTGGTGTGGGCCCTGAAAATCTGCATTTTAACAAGATCCCAGGTGGTGTTAATGCCGCTGGTCTGTGGGCCACATTTTCTGTATCAAAGCTCTAGAGCAGTGGTCCCCAACCTTTCTGGCACTGGGGACCAGTTTCATGGAAGACAATTTTTCCATGGACAGGGGTAGGGGGATGGTTTGAGGATGATTCGAGTGTATTACATTTATTGTGCACTTTACTTCTATTATTATTACATTGTAATACATGATGAAATAATTATATAAACCTCTCTGCTAATGATAATCTGTATTTGCAGTCACTCCCCAGCGCTAGCATCACAGCCTCAGCTCCACCTCCTCAGGCATCAGATTCTCATAAGGAGCACTAGATCCCTTGCATGCGCAGTTTACAGTAGGGTTTGGGCTGATCTGACAGAAGGCAGAGCAAGGCGCTGATGCGAGGGTTGGAGAGCAGCTGTACATACAGATGAAGCTTTGCTTGTTCTCCATGGCTCACCTCCTGCTGTGTGGCTTGGTTACTAACAGGCCATAGGTGGGTACTGGTCTGTGGCGCAGCGGTTGGGGACTGCAGTTCTAGAGTACAGGTTGCCAGACCATCACCTGAGACCTCAATGGAAATACAAATCCTTGGGCCCCACCCCAGAGCTACTAAATGTGAAACTCTGGGGTGAAGCCCAGCAATCTGTTTTAACACGTCCTCCAGGTGATTCTCCTGCAGGCTGGAGTCTGAGAGCCACTGACCTAGGCAATGACGGGGGAAATGAGAAGCCCAAGGGTAGGGCCTTGGTCTTCACTATCAGGACAAAGTCACGAACTACTGTGGGAGTGAGACAGGAACAAAGAAAGAGCAGGTTTAGCTCTCTTTGTGTTCTGGTTATGAACAGGTATAACTATTACACTGAAATTTTTAAGATTTGTTACAACTTTGAAACCTGCATGTATTTGGTTTTTTTTTTTTAAATCTTGTTTTATCCCCCATCATTACAACTAGTAGAAATGCTTAGAACATTTTCAGGACTTGCACACTTGCTACACATTTGAGAGAAAGGAGACAGAAAACCATAACCCTTCCCACTCTGTGCCTGCAGAGGGGTGGTGTGTAGGCAGGAGGATAAGGTGGGAAGTGCCCAGGCAGCTGGCACTGGAACCGGGGACGGGGAAGGGGGAGGCCAGCGGAAGAGCCAAACCTGGCGATGGGCGCTGCTCCGGCATCACCACCCCAACCCGCAAGTGACCTAGACCTGGGTTACGGTAAATGACTGGTCCCGATGGGTCTCCCTGCCCTAGCCTCCACCCACCCCACTATGTCTGTTTCGCAAGCTGCAGCTCTAGGTTACATCAGTGCCCTCTCTCCTCTCCTCTTCCTCCTCCTCCTTGGCCCTTCCTCTGCATTCAGCTCCGGCTCACTGTGCGTGCTCTTTCACTCCTGCCTTATGTTTTTGTTTGTGCTGTCTGGGGGCTCAGAGCAAAGGTGCCCGCCATCTGCTTACTCAGCTTCTATTTCTTCCCATCCAGTGAGGTGGGGACCCCCATCCCCTCCTTCAAAGCAAGTTGAGTTCAACATTCATTGCCTACCTGGGCAAGAGACACAAAGCAGAATGAAACACGGTCTCTGTCCTCAGGGAGCAGGTTACATCCGGTGGAACCAGCCACTTGTGGTGTGACATGTTAGGTGCCATGGAAGAGTCGCACACAGCATCTCCCCCAACTATCCACTCGCACTCAGTTCTTCCGGGCTGTTTGATGCCTTTTAGCCCTCATCACACAGGTGTCCACTATTCTTTAAGCAGTGCGTGTTGTTTTCCTGAAGGCGGAGAGCAGAGTTTGCCTCTCTCACCTCCTGGAGCCTACACAGGACAAGGGACATGTTGAGCAATTGGCCACAACACAGTTCCATCGAGGTCGAGCTTGCCCAGCGAAGATGAATGTTCTTTTGCTCTGAGAAGAAGAAATGCCGATTTTGAAGGCTGCTCAGGGCTGAGCAGGGGCTCTGTAGTATTTGAAGTTTGGCATCTTTAGAAAGTGGGCTCACAATGAAAAATTGCATCACATCTATGTTTACAGAAAGCCACTTTTCAAACACTAGACCTTAAATACAAAATGCTTTCATATACTGGCAAATGTTATGACATGAGCAGGAAGAGTCAGGAGAGGGTGTGTTCAAACTTTTAAACACCATCAACACGGTGCTCATGTGTCTCCTTAAGAATCTGGCACCGGGAACTCTTGGATCCTAGCAGGTGTTGTGCAATAGCTCTTTGAACATTTCCTTCAGAAGTGGAAATGTCTCATATAAAAAAGAAGAGGAACGTCTGCACACAGATGGCAGGAAGCTGAGATTCTGCACTTCCATCCGATCTAAGTGCTTTTATTAACCTGTGAGCTGAATCTATGTGAGTGTAGATGACACAATTACACATTTCAAACAAAAAAAAGCCATTAAAAAGTTGATTGATTTTGACACTAAGACACGGACTAATTTTTCTAGTGTATTTTGTTATACACCCTGGCCCTTAGTTGCTTGGTAAATATTTGCCATGTGAATGAATGAAATACAAATTCTCCCCCAAGGTTGGTAGGTCACTTAACAAAAGCAGTGTGGCCTGCAGAAGAGAGAGGGGGCTCAGAGAGAAGTTGCTGGAATGCCAGCACACGTCTAAGGTCAGGGTGGAGGGCAGGGCGTGGCCAGGCTATGGCCTCTGCGCTACTCCCCTGGGGAGTGGAGGGGGGCCCAGAACCAAAAACCACAGTCCGCCTGTCCCTCTCCAGTGACCCGGACTCAGCCACCCAGGTCATCTCAGGACCCGCCATTTCATAGCCAGTTGTCAGTGCAAAAACAGGCCGCTCTCTACTAGGTGGAGAACAATTTTAGATCTTAGAACAACTTTTCAAAATATTTTTGACCATGACCCACCGTAAAAATACATTTTATTTTGTGAACCAGGAAAGACACCAACCAAAACGTAATTCAAACAAAAGGTTCACAGCACAGTAGTTACCTTACTACATGGGATGCACTGATGGTTTCTATTCTGTTCTTGTCCACTCTGTCCCATTAAAGAAAACTGTGACACATTACACTGATTTCACAGTCCACGAATGAGCTGAGATGGCACAGGGATCCCACAGGAAGGGGTGGCCTTCAGACCCTCCGTCTCAGGGACCCTGCAGCAAAGGGAAGGGTGACTCTCCCCACACCCACACCTGGAAACACCTGGAGGGCCCAGGAAGGTGTGATGTAAATCCCTGTTTTCTAGAATCTGAATAAAAAAGCTCAAAGGAGAGATCTTTGCTTCCATATCTAAAATATTATATACTTCTTAAGTTTCTTTATTATGACCTTCCCTGCAGAGGCGACCACTTCTGACTGCTCCAGAGAGGGACTCCTGTGAGCAGAAAGGCTGCTGCAACAGCTAGACCTAGTGCTACCGAGCAGAGATGAGCAGAGGCACAAGGGCGGCAGCTCCACTATCAGAATCCCTACGTCACTGTCCCCAAAGTCTTCCTCACTCCATGAGGTTTTAATAAGCATTCTTGGGGAGGGAGGATAGGGAGCTGGTTCTGTGATAAAGTAAGGAAATGCTGGGTGAAACACCTTCTCAGAGCCTCCGACAGGTTGTGTTGTGACTCGGGGGCCGGGGAAGGGGTTACGCAATGTTTTGTTTTCCTACCATATTTGACCACAGAACCATTTTTTCAAATAATCCCTGAAAATATGTAGAACATAGTGTAGGGACTGCTTCCCCAAGTGACTGTGACCTGCTTCCACTCGCTGGGAGAGACTTCTTCATTCTTGCACAGGTTGAGGACGGGGCCAGGGATTAGCCAGGGATTTGGCTAATAAAATGAAAAAGCAATAGAATTTTGTCAGCATGTTGAGCAGATCCTTGTTGTTTACGTATTTGTCACTTGTAGATTTAACTATTCAAAAGAGACGGTGGTGGTCCGTGGCATGAAGTAATTTAGATATTCACTGAGGCCGCCCAAACTGTGAGCTGCCAGTTAACGAGAGTCACTAAATAAACTAGGTTGACTCCAGCTTCCAAGTCTCGTTGTGACCTTCTATTTGTCATTGCAGCTCTAATAAAGTTGCATTTGTCGCTTTTCTGGTATTTGTGTATTTGAAGATTTCATGACAAATTCCTCATAAATATCAAGAATGTGCTGGAATTTAGGTTTGAACTTTATCAATCTGAGAACCCCAGTAAGGGTCCCCTGTCCGACTGAGCAAGTTGTACCCTGCCCACCTCCAGGGGGCGCCAGTCATACAGAAAGCCGTTTGGAGCAGCCCTCTGAAAACACGTTTATGTTTTAAACTGAAAAAGACAACACAAAGTTTTAGAGTAGTTGATCAATGTTCTCTTTCACCCTGATTAAATCCATCATCTCTTGTGTTTTTCAGCAAGAGCAATATCTCACCGTGGGAGTGAGTGAGGATCCCATTACTAGAGTCAGATTCAAGCCCACCAGTTCCTGTTTGGGAAATGTGAAACTCAGTTCCATCACCAGTAAAACAGGAATGATGATGACAAAACTCATCCCACCGAGGCGAGGCAAGATAAAGCATAGTAAAGCTCTCTATAAATGTCATTAGTAGTCACCTGGCAACGCTGAGTCTTGCTGCAGCTCTCCGCCCTCCCGCTTCAATGCCCATGGTTTGCTGCCTCGTGGCCCGCGGCCCTGGGACAGCCCCCCGGGGCATTCTCAGGGAAAAGCGGTCACAACAGTTGTTCATGCGCAGTACTTCTGAAAGAGGGTTTTGCACCTAAACTTTATCATTTCCTCTGAGCCTGGAGAGAGGTGGGGACCCCTGAACATTGGTGCTTACCTGGAATTCCTTTTGCTTCCTTCTAAAAGTTTTTGCAGCCATCGATAGGCATTAAATAATTTCTTGGATGAAATCTCTGACTATCCCAGCTCCTTGTATATGCATCGTTGTATGTATATCACCCAAAACATAAAACCGAGCACACCCCTGATCTCCAGGACCACAGTTTTGGGGCAACATCTCTCTGTGTCAGCTGTAAAATGAACAATTGCATTTCCAAAGAGTAGGATGACAAAGATTTCCAAAACCTCTCCAGAGCACACTTTGTGACGTGGGATCTCATGATGCTAAAACAAACGTCCCTTAGGAGGTACACGAATGGGAAATAGAAAGGGTGGTACAGTGACATTTCATACTTTGGTTTAAAAAAAAAATCATGCTAACAATTTCTTAACCAACCGGCACAATTGCAACCCCTCTTTCCATTCTTCTTAACAGCATCTGTTTCCCCCTTTCAATCTTTATTTCTCTACACACCTGTTTTCCCTGAAGTCCCAGAACTGTGGGAGAAGGTGACTGGGTCGGCCGTGCTGGTTACTCCGTCGTCTTTACGTTAGCGCTGGTCTCGGTGCAGACTGCTGTGTCTCCCCCTGTCTCCCCCACAGCGTCCCCTGCAGCGTCCCCCGCAGTGTCCCTGCTGCCGCGCAAACCTCTCGGCCTGGACTGTCTCGCGAGCAGCAGTTTCCAGACCGCTGCTCTATACTTCTTCGAAATGAGGTTGTAGAGGATGGGATTGATGGATGCGCTCAGATAGAACAGTTGCAGGGCGACGATGTTAAAGTATTGCGAGACGTGCATCATTCGGGAATCTTCCGTGTTTATGTAAATAATCCTGCCAACGTGGAAAGGCAACCAGCACACTATGAATGCCAGAACCACCACCACTGCAAAACAAAGACAGGCACCAGATTCAAAAAAAGAAAGCTTCGAGGATCAAATGAAATCATCTGCAGTAATAACAGCAAAATAAGATAAGACTATATACCTAGCCGTATCTCCATCCCAGAAAAACTAGCAGGCTGCAGATTGCATCGCTATTTGCTTTAAAACTGCATATTAAGTTCATATATATGTTAATCAAGACTGGACATAAACCAGAGGAGCGATTTCTCCTAACGAGCCATTTTGGCAGGCTTCCTTCCGCGAAGCCACTTGAGACACGTTCTCTGCTCCCTTGAAAAGAATTCTGCACCAGGTCTGCACAATTTTTCACTTTTTGATGTGGGCAAGGCTCACTTTAGCCTTCGGGATAACTTAATATTGAATACAAATTTTAGCTTAATGTAATCTACCCCATCTTCTCAAGGGGACTGTGAGTAATCACATCTGTGGCATCTAACAGAGACAGGCAGTTGGATTAAGAGCCTCCAATGACCCATCCTGGATCTTAGCGGCTCTGGAAAAGCACTGCTGTTCACTGAATCCGCGTATCCTACCCGTAGGGGCGCCCCGGGGTCCCCAGAACTCCTGGGAGACAGGAGATGGTTTTCTTTGGAGACGGGAAGTACGTGTGGATGGAGGCTGGAATAGAAATGCAAAAGCGAACGTAGCTAGAAGCGGGGCCAGCAGGGGAAGGGGACCCAGAGCTTGCGCGGCGCCGCTGGCAGTGCCGACGCGGGCTGCTGTGTTTGGAACGGAGGTGGCGCCACTTACGCAGGACGCGGACGGTCTGCCTGTGGCCCCGCTCCCGCCCCGAGACGGCCGGGCCTCGCAGCGGCCCGCGGCTCCTCCACAGCTCGCGCCCGATGAGCCCGTAGAGGACGCTGAGGCACAGGAAGGGCAGGAAGAAGTAGGCGGTGGTGACCCACAGCATGACGCGCAGCGCACCCAGCTGCGCGCTGCTCGGCCGGCACTCGCGGCTGAACAGCGCCGCGGCCGCCGCGGCCTCAGGCCCCGACGGCGGGGACAGCGAGGACAGCGAGGGCGCCCCCGAGGGCCAGAGGGGCGGCGGCGAGGCGGGGGCCGAGGGCGTGACCCGCACGGTGCCATTAAGGTCCGAGAGCACGTAGATGCCGGGGTCCTGCTCGACGCCCACAAGAAAGAAGAAAGGCCCGGCGGAGAGCAGCGCCACCACCCAGAGCACCGCGATGAGCGCGCGGACGCGGCGCCTGGTGACCAGTACGCGGGCGCGGAGCGGGCGACAGATGGCCAGGTAGCGCTCGACGCTGAGCGCCGTCATGTGCAGCAGCGTGGCGTAGGTGCAGCCCTCGCCCACGTAGAGCGACAGGCGACAGAGCAGCGGCCCGAACACCCAGGGCCGCGAGCGCCAGAGGCGGTACAGGTCGAAGGGGAGCCCGAGCAGGATGAGCAGGTCCGACACGGCCATGCTGCCCAGGTACAAGTTCGTGGTGGTCCGCATGTCCCGGTAGCGTCTGATCAGCAGCACGGTCACCACGTTGCCGGTCACCCCGACAGCGAACAGGCCCAGGCACACGGCGGTCACCGGCACCAGCGCCCCCAGGGGAAAGGGCGAGCAGCGGCGCTCGTCGCACGGCGGCAGCGCAGCCCACGGAGACACCCGCGCGCCCTCGGGGGAATCGCTGCGGTTCCAGGAGCTGCCCATGGGCGCTCCGCGCGGCCGCCGCGCCCCCGGGTGGGCCGGGAGCCTGGCGCGTGGCCCCGCGTGGAGGGCGCGTCCTTTCCCCTGGCCAGACGGCGGAGCCCTGTGGCGCCGGGCGCTGGAACCAGCTCTGCGGAGCCGCTCTGAAGCGCTCCCGAGCCGGCTGCGCTCAGTCTCCGCCCCCGGCCGTGGCCCGCCCCGCCCGTCCCCTGCTCCGGTTCCCGCTCCCAGGCCCCTGGCGTTCCCGGCGCTTCCCCCGCCTCCACCTGGAATGCCCCGCGGCCCAGCGCGCGAGCCCGGGTCCGTCCCGGGGAGAGATTTCCGAACCCCGCAGAGGTTGGGTACTGGACCCAGCGCAATGCGGGCGCGTGTGTCTGTCGGAGACACAGGGGACCTTCTGACGGGTCTGGGCTGGCGGCTGCGTCCTGAGGGTTCGGGAAGGCTCACGAGGATCGCCAGGAAGCTGCGATGCTAAATACTAGGAGCAGAGTGTAGACCAGAACCTAGCGCCCCTCCGGTTCTAGTCCTGGCCCCACAACCGAGCGAGTAGCTGTGCGATCTTGACCCGGTGCTGTGCTGGCCCAGCCCAGCTCTCCTCTTAGGTAAATTCGCCAATTTTGTGTTGACCACATAATTGACCACGTCATTTCAAGGATCCCCGAAACCTACGGACTGTGAGCGTGTTTACTCATGGTAAGGAACAAGACAAATATGTTGTGGACACTAGAGTACTTTCGCATGCGGTATATTGTTCTTATGTATGAAATGTTTTATGAACTTAAAAATCCAGACAACACCAGAAAGAACGAGAATTGGGGAAAAGGACAAAATCTGATGCGTGAGTCAGTTCATTGTGGCCTTAATGACAGTAGCTGACACTGCGTGCTTAGGATGGCGTGGCCCTGTGCTTTCCCGTTAGTCTTCATGTCCTCGGCAGCTCCTGTTCCTGGTGAACCAAGCGGTCCCTGCGATGAACAGGCGGTGAGGGGGACTCGGGTGTGCACCGCGTGGGCCCCGTCCCAGAGCCTGCGGGCCTCGGTCTCACCACGCTGCCCACCCCACCCCCTCCGGCACTGTCCCCTCAGTCTGTCGTCACCCAGAGCTTCCCACAGTGCTCTTGAGCTTTTCTGCCAAGTCCCACGTCTCTTTGCACAGGTGAACGCAGGTCTAGCAGTTTTCCCGCCCATCCTGTTGTGGCTTCAATCCTCGACCTCTTCTCCCCTCCTTTCTGGACCTGCCACCTGGACACCCTAGGAACATGAGCACCCTGCAGTTCCTCTCAGGTGCAGGAGCTGTGGCTGGCAGGAGGGGAGCCTGTCGCCTCCCTCATCACTGCTGTTTCCAGCGGTCCTATGATGGCTGTGAGTGTGACTGCCGGCCTGACTGCGCCGGAGCCTGCCCTGTCCTGCTGCTCCCCCATGACTCACCCCCGGTCTCTAGAACCTTCCCTGTCTGCTTCCAGCACTGCGCCCCGCAGCACTCACACCCACACTAGGTCCTGCAGTGCCTCGGCCTCCTTTCTGTCCGTGGCCCTGTCCTCCCCCATCCCAGCCACTCCTGTGGACGCACCTGACGCCTCACCATCGCCGGGCCTGGGAGCCCTCCAACTCCATTTCGGTCTTCCCTCTTCCCCTCCTGCACCCTCTCTTTCTAGCTCCCTCTCCCTAGGACTCCTCCCCGGGGAATCCTTCGACCCTCCTGGGACCTCCGTGCCTCGCCCCTCGCCTGCCCCTCGTCCTCACGTTCTTGCTTCACCCGACTTCAGTCCTGCCCGCAGCTCCCGCTCTCCTCTCCTTGGGCACACCGTGCTGTGTCACCGTCTCCACTGTGTCTGCTCAGCCAGAGCACAGCCGCGCCCGCGGTCAAGCTGGGTTCTCTGCCTTGCATGCTCCCCAATCTCTGCTGAGGCGCTTCACTGGAAACGCACGACCTTTAGTGGGGCGCTTGGTTTCCCGCTGTGCCTGCTCACCCTGCCCAGTTCACTGTCTCACCCTCCAGACTAGTCTCCTCGAACCCCAACTCCTCCTCCCCAATCCTCACTCTCAGCTGGTGACCTGGCGCCCTGTTTCTCTGAAAAAATAGAAGCAATCTGGAGAGAACTTCACACCCTCCCGCTGCCACCTGACACCTCCGCTCTTCTTCCCCCAGTGAGTCGGTGGCACTTGTAGCTGACGTCAGCCCTGCCCCTCGAGCACCCCACTCACCTCCTCAAGGACATCCACTGCATCATTCTCCCTCCCGACTCACCTTTCTCTCCTACGCCATCCATTTTTCTCTTTCTTCTGGATCATGTTCATGCAAAACCTCTCAAAAGAGTTTCCATACTCACTGTCTCTCTTCCTCCCTCTCCCTCCTCTTTCCAGGCAGAGAACATGTAGTTCCTCTACCGACAGTTCTGATTTTGAACTCTCAGCAAGAGAAAATGAATGATGTAGCCTGAGTAAGGCACGGTCCAGTTCGATCAGTTGAACAGACCCTCTAGGTAGTGTTCCGTTCTCTTGGATGACATTGTCCCTAAGGCGGCCCAGGTGTGTGGGGTCGGGGGTGGC